>WMKK01000004.1:0-49417 GCA_012295225.1 Ostreococcus mediterraneus
GCGACATATATCCTCATAGAAAGAAATTAGGGCTTTTTGTCGTGGACGATATGGAAGCGACGACGGAGATACAGTGCGACGTGCGCAAATGAAAACAAGTCAGATAATAGCCTTTACACTTTCACAGCAATTTTCATGAATTTTTCCAGCGATTCGCGCCCTTTTCAAAAACGACATGCACGGCATGATGCGCGACGGCTCTCTGGGCGGAGGAAAAAAATGAGGCAAAGGACTATCAACAATACATTCTGTGGAAACACGAGGGTGACCACGTGCATAACGATAATAATGATAATAATGACGTGTGGTTCGAGCGTCTCATCGTTCCCTTTCACAATTCCACTTCCCTGTCAAAAGTTTTCAACCCGAGTGGCCGTGTGGATTTAAGTGTTTAAGTGGGCACTGGGGTGTGCTTGTTGTGGACGACGCCGAAAAACTTCCCTGTCAAAAGTTACGGGTAGAAATCATCCAAGGCCGGGGTAGCAACACATCATCAGTGTCGTTACCAATCGATTCTGCGCGGTTTTTAAAACGCCGATTGGTGAACACAGCCCTAGGTATTTACAGGGCGACGTGGAGCATTCACCACTGCTTTGGAAGCCACTGAACAAGCCAAGTGACATACTTGTCGCGAGCTCTCAAGTAAGCGGCGGTGATTTGTCTGAACTGGACATCCTTCAAAGTAGTCGAGAAGTGCTAGCCTCGAAATGTATTCGAATTGCACAAATCGAATATATGGTTCAAGTCGCTTTGTCGGGCAGCGGGATATCGACCAAGAGATTGTTTTCAGGAGATGAATCTGAGGGCCACGTGCATGTGGCGACGCCACGGCGGCGGCGGCGGCGGCGGCGGCGGCGACCCGTTCCAAGATGAATGCGGTGCGTAAATGGTGTCCAGAATGCAAAAAGACATTTGCAATGAAAGCGCAAACGTGTGACGATTGCATGGGTCAAGTGAATTCCATTGTTCCATCCACAAATTCTCCTTCCCTGTCAAAAGTTACGGGTAGAAATCATCAAAGGCCGGGGTAACAACGCCTGCGGCAGAGGTAACAACGCGACATACCCTCAAAATTAGGGCTTTTTGTCGTGGACGGTCACGGCGACGTCGGAGATGCAATGCGACGCGCGCGCATGAAAACAAGTCAGATAATATCCTTTACACATTTACCGCAAGTTTCACGAAGCTTTCCGGCGATTCGCGCCCTTTTCAAAACGACATGCACGCATCGATGATGCGCAGACGCACTTCGGCATGAAACCAGTTTTTGAATCGTTTGACATCGACGCGCGACTACAGTACTACTCTGCTGCTCTTCTCTACTTTCTAACATATATATAGATAGATATACGTCCCAGCGCTCGAGCGCTTTACATGGGCACATAGTTTGTGTCCTCGGCATTTTTCCCGTTGGCGTAATACTTCGAGTACCACGACACAAAGTGTTTCAAGCCGTCGTCCAAGCTCACCGTGGGAGTGTACCCGAGGTCGCGCTTGGCTGCCGAAATGTCGGCGTGCGTGAACGGCACGTCCCCAGTTTTCGGCATGGGCACGTAGTTGCGGTTGGCGGTTTTYCCCAACGCGCGTTCCAAGCTCGACACGAAATCACTAACGGTGACGGGGTTGGTGTTGCCGAGATTGTAGACGCGAAAGGGCGGCTTGGAGCCGTCTTGTTTTTTTCCCGAACGYTGCGCCGTGTCGAGCGAGGCGATGGTGCCTCGCACGACGTCGTCGATATAGGTAAAATCTCTCGCCAACTCCCCGCCGTCTTCAGCTTTGAAAATCTTGATCGGCTTGTCCTTCATGATGTTGTTTGCGAATGAAAAGTACGCCATGTCGGGTCGCCCGTACGGGCCGTACACCGTAAAAAATCGCAAAGCCGTGAGCGACATTCCATGGATGTGATTGTACGTGTGCGCTAATAACTCGTCCGACTTTTTTGTCGCCGCGTACAACGACGCCGGGGAGTCGGTAATGTCCGACTCGCTAAACGGCACCTTTGTGTTTAAACCATAGACGCTYGAACTCGACGCGAAAACCACCTTTGGCATCGGTGTCGTGTGCGCCACGGCTTCCAACAGCGTGACAAATCCCGCAACGTTGGAGTGCACGTACGCCGCTGGATTCTTCACCGCGTATCTCACCCCAGCTTGCGCGGCAAGATGTATTATAGACGTCACCTGGCAAATGTCTAAAATTTTCCTCAACGTCGCCGCGTCGTTCAAATCCGCAACCACAGTATGCACGCCGACATCCTTCAGCTTTTGAATCCGCGCGCGCTTCAGCCCACGAGGGTAATAATCATTCACGTTATCCAACCCAATCACCCCCGCGCCTCGACGCTTCAACGCCGTGGCCACGTGCGACCCAACAAACCCAGCCGCGCCCGTGACTAAAACCACCTCCTCCGTCGGCACATTTCGCGCGCACGACTGCATCAAAAACTTACGCGACGTTGACCTCGCCGAAATCGTAAACACACTCAACGGCCCATCGCGCAAAACCTTGGCGCCGTACGAATCCCGCCCGCCCGCCGAGAGCGCAAAGTACATCAACGCTAACGCGACGAGCGTCGCCGCTGCGGCTCTTCGTCGCATCGACCCACACACCACCGCCGCCGCGCTCGACGACGATGACGCCACCTTGCCGTGTGCGTACCGCCTAGAATTATTATTATGACTACTGTCGTAGCACGTACGTCGTTCCGTCAGTCAAAGCCCTTCTGATGCGGCTGCGGTGTATTATCCACTCGCACCGCACGCGCGAATACACGCGAGTCGCGCTCGAGTCACGCACCTAAACACCATGCGTCTGATGAATGAGTGTGTGTGTGTGTGTAGAGTTTTACGCGCCCACGCGAGTGGTGCGTGCACGCGCCGCGCGCGCGAGTGTGACGACGACGACGGCGCGTGGATGCGCACACAAACGTCTCTTTCATACTATACCACATATATGACTATGCATATTTAACTATATGTAGAGTGATAGGTTAATTATATTTATAGTATGTGTATACGCCTCGGATCGCGCCAGCGCACGACGATACGATCGTCGTCGCCAGACCGCGGTGCGCGACCCCGTCGCGCCGGGCGCACGGTGCGTGTGTGTTTATACATATATAGAGAGAGGCATCGTCGACTCCAACGCGTGCGTGCGTCGTCGTCGTCGTCGATCGAGGCGACGGGACGGTGAGTAGGACGCGCGCGTGTTTTGGATTTGAATCGCAATCCATTCATCATTCATTCATTCTTTGAATATGCCGCTTCGACGATCGATGAGCGGTGGGAGCGACGGCATGGCTGGGGGATTGACGCGACAGAGCACGATGGAGTTTCTCGGGCGTTTACTTCGCGGCACGAGTTCGTCGGAGGCGGTGGTCGGGGATGGCGTGGACGACGGGCGCGTGGGCGTCGTCGTCGAGGATGAGAATGACGCCGGGGCGACGGATGGTGGACGACGGCAGCGACGCGGGGCATCGTCGTCGGCGGCGTCGTTTGCACCGGATCCGTTCACGTTGCCAGAGGTGCTGGGGCGGTTGGACTCGGCGCGGTCGCTGCTCGTCGAGGATGAGAATGACGCCGCCGGCGAAACGCACAAGGAGACGACAAAGACGACGCGGTCGAATCCCACGCGTAAGAGCTCGAGACGGGCGAAAACAAACGCGCCGGCGGCGCCGGCGACGAAGGGTGCGTCTGGGCGTCGAGGCGCGTCGGCGTCCGCTGGCGGCGCCCTGGCACGCGTGAACGCACAGCATTCTTCGGCGGACGCTGGAGACCACCACGGATGGCAATATATTCCAAAGCGCGCTGACCGTCGACGCGCAATCGCGCGATTTACCACGGCGATTATTCGCGCCGCTGGTCACGCGAGTTTTATTTCCCGCGAAGGCGTGGGTTACCGCAAGGCGTTTGATCGTTTCTTGGTCGAGACGTACGGAGAAACATTCGAGGAAGGACATTACTGGTACAAGAACGCCGAAATTGAACCGTTTTTCCGCGCGGTGCTGTACGTGGCGAGCGACGGTCGGCTGAACTTGGCCAATGATGACGTGAAATATTTGTTCACGAAGAAAGAAGAGCGACAGGCGGCGGAGTGGGTGCTCGACGAAGACGTCTTAGGCAAGCTCGGTATGACGGCCAGGGACGTCGCGAATGTGTACGAAGGCCAGCCCAGAAAAAGCTCGAGAGGGTTCCCGCGCGGTACGCCGCTGAATATTCCACCCGAGACGACGTTACCGCCTGAACCCGAGCCGTTTCTTGAATCAATGATTCGCGGTGGTGGCCGCGGCGGAGGCCGCGGCGCGACGGCGGCTGCACCGGCGATGGCGTTTTCGATGCCTCCGCCGCCGTCGCGTTCTCGCACGCCACAAATTCCGACAACAGGCGGCGCCAACGCGGTACCGATGGATATTCAAAAGTTGTTCGCGTCCATACCGCCGCTCGCCGCGCCCGGAACGCCCCTCACGCGTGGGTTGTCGCGACAAATGTCGCGACAGTACTCGAGCGATTTATCGCGCTTGATGAGCGAATTCGAAGCGCATCCGTCCCACGCTGATGAATTCGTTCGCACGTATTTAGCGCGAAGCGCATCTGAACTCGACGCCGTCGCGGCGTTGCAAAACGCTGAAAAGGCTGACGGCAGACGAGCTTCGAAACGCACCCGAACGCGCGCCGGCGACGACGACGACTACTTGTAATAGACGCACGACCATACGCCTCCACGCGCGCGATAACATCCCACACCGTGCGACGCACGCGCGCGCGCGCGCGACGATGATGACGCCCTCTGCGACGAATAACGACGGCAACGACGACATCGCTGTCGATACATCAAACGCTCCACCACCGGCAAAACGCGCGCGCATCGACAACGAACCAAAGACGCAGCCGCCGCCTCCGCTCTACGTCGCGCGCGCGATGCTCAAGTGCGCCCGCCTCGGATGCGTGCCGTGTCGCTACGTCGTATTAAACGCCGCGGGACAGCCACCCGGTGCGAACGCTCGTCCCGAGACGTGCTTGCGATACGCGGCAAACGCGGCAAAGGCGCCTGGTGCGGATGAGAAACGGTTGGGGCTGTATTCGCGAATGCAGCGCGTGCTCACCGTCGGCGACGGGGATTTCTCATTCTCCCTCGCTCTCGCGCGCGCGTTCGGGGGCGAGCGCATAGTTGCCACATCGTATGAGTCCCGAGCGTCGCTGGAGCGGATTTACGGCCCGTCGTGTATGGAGACGCTGCGCGAGCTCGAGGCGACGGGCGCGCGCGTGGCGCACGGCGTCGACGCCGCTGATTTAGCGTCGACGCTGCCTCGCTCGGCGAGCGATGGCGAGAATACGCATGATGGTAAAAACGCGTATGCGTTCGATCGCGTGGTTTGGAATTTCCCGTGCGTCGCGCGCAACGCCGATGGTTCGGCGCAAGAAGCGGCGTTGAACGGCTCGGATGCGAGAAGCGCCGAAGAGCTCGAAGCGAATCGAATTTTAGTCGAGAAATTTTGCCAAGGCGCGGCGCGGCTGGTGGCGAGCGATGATGGCGAGGTACACATTACGCATAAGGTGGGGATGCAGTGCGATTGGGGGATTCACGAGCGCACGGCGACGCAACAATCAGAGACGGGCGAGTCGGACGCGTCGGCGGCGTTGACGTGCGCCGGCATGGTTATCTTTGATCGGTGTGCGTACCCAGCGTATCGACCACGCAAGGCGCTGGTGAAGAAAGGATTTCCTGTGAGTGATGCGCGCACGTTTGTGTTCACGACGCGTGCGGATAAAATCGCCACGACGCTCGAGGAGTCCGCCAAGGTGGTGCAAAAAGTCACGACGACCACGACGACGTAGCGTCACTCTTCGACGCCGCTGTTCAATTCGCACGACAAACAAAGGACGAGCGAACCGTGCGCAGTGATGGCGACACCGTTACTCTCGTCGTCAAACACCGCGTTCACGACGGTGCGATTTATTCGTTACCGCGAACGCAGAGTGAACGCGCCCGCGCGCGTCGGCGCGTTGCTCCCTCTCGATGGAAACACGGTGTTTGACGTCGTACACGACGACGGAGGCTCGGCCGCGGCGGGATCATCCGCGTCATCGCGTCTGCAGTCGCTCTCTCGCGTGCTCGAGGCGTATCATGCCGATCCGAAGAGCGTTACTTTTGCGGCGTCGACGTTTGGTTTAGGCGACGTCGACGTGCTCGCGCCGTTCGACGACGCCACCGCCGCCAGTGGCGTGCACAATAAAATCGTGTGCGTGGGGAAAAACTACTTTGAACACGTGGGTGAGGTTGATTCGTCCATGCCTGGGATCTCGCGCGACGCGGTGCCAGAGTTGCCAATCATTTTCCCCAAAGCCGGGACGTCAGTCGTCGCGTACGGGCAAGACATACGCACGCACGGACGATTAGACGTGGATTACGAAGGCGAGCTCGCGTGCGTGATCGGGGCGACGTGTTTCGGTGCCGGAACCCGCGCGTTAGAGTCGATGTCGGAGGAGGAAATTTTAGAAAAGTACGTCGTCGGCTGGACGGTGGCCAACGACGTTACGGCGCGAACGTTACAGAAACAACATCAACAGTGGTACTTGGGTAAAAGTTGCGACACGCATTGCCCATGCGGGCCCTGGATCGTCACAGGCTCGGCGTTACCTCTGGACGGCGCCGCTGAACTCGTGACATACGTGAATGGAGAAGAACGGCAGCGGGCGAAGATTTCAGACATGATTTTCTCCGTCGCGACGCTCATTTCAACCATTTCGCAATACCAAACGCTTTATGCTGGAGATTTGATACTCACCGGCACGCCGAAAGGCGTGGGTGCGGGTCAGAAACCGAACGCGTTGTTTCTTAAGAGCGGTGATGTTGTGGATATCGACATCGAGGGCGTCGGACGGTTGTCCAACGGCGTGGCGTCCTAGCTCTCTCGCGCGTCGCGCGTTGTGTGTAACAACAAATACAGCATTACCGGTACAGTATAGTATAATCACACAAAACGTTCTAGTAGTACAACTTAAACACGCAGCACGTAGACATTATTCTTCGACGCGCTGAAGTAAAACGCTACACAGATTGTCGCTCGCGAGCTCGACGCACGCGAGCGAAAACGCATCCTCGTCGCTTCGTTCCAATTCCACCGCGCGCACGGCATCGACGACGCCTCGCACGCTCTCTAAAAGTCCACGAACATCCCACGGCGTGCGGCGAACGCGCATACGGTTCACCAAGACGTATGCGGTGTTACACGCCGCGTCTGCGACGTTTGACGCGAATGAGTAATCATCTTCCTCGGCGTGGCGCTTCAACGTCGCGAGGCATTCGCGTATGAATGCCAACGCGTCGATGACAAGTTCATCGTCCGCATCGGCGCCATCACCGTCCCGACATGACGCATCTTTCAACCAGCTCAAGTACATGGCGAGCACGGCGCCTCGTCGAGCCTTTGCGCGTTCGATGGAGACGACGTCGACCGAGTACGATTCGGCTCGCGTGAACGCGTCTTCGTACGCCAGCGTTCGTACGCGGTCAAACGCGCGGGTGATAAACACCAGCCATGTGTGTGCATTAAATCCACGCAAGAATACTTCGCGCATCAGTGGTTCGGGCGACGAGTGCGTGCTTTGCGTCAATAACTTTTCTTCCAAATACGCGACGCCGACGGCGTTTGCGCGAAACGCGCGCGTTTGACTCGCCGCCACGTCTTTCGTCCCGTCTTTCTCGCCATCGTCGGCGTTGACATCAACGAATAACGCGTGAATGACGCATCCTAAAAGTTCATCATTACGCGCGCTGTTCTCGAGCACGTACGATTGTAAATCTAAACGCTCGCATTCCTCGAGCGCCCACGCGAGCCATCGGCGCAATACGCCTTCGTACTCCAATTGTTCCGCACGCGCCGATTTCACGCGCGCACCGACGACGCGGCGTTCGCCCCACGCGCGTTCAGCACGTATAAACATCACACACGCGTGCGTCATCGCGCGGACTCGTGGACTGTCGTCATCATCGTCCGACAACGTCGACGCCCGCCGCATCGCATCCGCGGCGTCGAGGAATATCCCCGCCGTCTCCACGAGAAGCACGCGCGGGTCGTCCTCGCTCTGAAGTTGCGTAAACGCTTGAAATATCGCGCGAGCATCGAACGCGGTCGCCGCCGTGTCGTCGTCGTCGTCGTCGACAGCGGCAGCAGTCGCGCAGCCGCCGTCGACGGCTCCGTCATCAGCATCATCATCCATCGTCGCCGCCGCCGTGCGCGCGCGACACGCCGCCGCGAACGCCTCCACCGCACACCACGCGCGCTCTAAACCGTCATCTCGCGCCCGGTCGCGACGTCCGCGACGCATCGCGCGCGCGGCGGTGTGACGAAGCGAACGCGCATCACGAAAGTGGATAAGCGTACGCGCGCCATCGCGCGACGCGACACCACCGACGCGAACGATGTCAACGCCCGTCTCGACGCGCGCGCCGACCTTGGCGACACCTCTGGCGACGACGCGATCGCACGCGCGCGCGCGCGGCGCCGTCGTGGCGCGTGCCAAGGGACGCAACAGTCGGTTTAGAAGCGACCGAGAACCCAAACGACAGACGACGACGACGACAAACGAGGACGATGGCGAGAGCGTGGAGCGTCTCGAGGCGAACGCGCGCGGTGGACGACGACGGAACGCGTCGTCGTCGTCTTCGGCGGCGGCGTTGTCGCTCGCGAATGTGGTTCCGGGTGATGCAGACGCGGCGCAGCGTAAACGCATAGTCAAGATGAAGCTCGAAGCGGATAAGCGACGCGCGGAGGTGGAACGTAAACGCGCCGAGTTTGATGTCAAGTACGCCAAGCGATCGACGCAAGGGATTCCTGAAGTCGTCACTGATCGCATGTTGAAGCGCGTGGGGATTTTCTGTGGTACGCCGTTAATTTTTGGATTTATGACGGGACCGGCGTTTTATTTCGCAAAGGCGGTGAAACACATTGACGTACCGCCGGCGGTGTTCTTTACCGCGTCTACGGTGACGTTTGGTGCGGCGTTTTTGGGGATTTCGTATGGGGTGTTGAGCGCGAGCTGGGACCCGAGGCGCGAAGGGTCGTTCTGGGGAGGTGCGGAGTTTAAAGAGAACATTCCGATTTTGGTATCGACGGTGATGGGTAAGGCGAGCGGCACGACGCCGTTGGAATGGGACGACGAAACGGATGAAGATTTTTAAAAACTATCATATACTATCGTATAATAATACCGCTGCTACATTTTGCGTCTGCTTGTTTTCTGTGTTGTGTTGTGCTACAAGGTTGTCTGTCGTCCTGGCGTCTCAAATGGTGGACGCCATCTTCTCCGCCGGAGCGTCTGCGTTTGCGTCCGCGTCCGCCGCCGCGAGGCGTTTGGCGCGCGACGCAGCAGCGTTCGCTGCCGATGCCGCCTCGACCGCAGCATCATCTACGACCGGTGCTTCCTCGAGCGGCTTCGCCATGCGCGCCTTGTGCTTGGCGGTCGCGCCTTGGTACCATCCGCGCGACGCGTACGAGTAACACTCCAATTTGCTCGCGCACAGCGCGTTGAACCAATTATCAAGCTTATACAGCGGTTCTTCGCGCATGTGCACCGCCATCTTGTCTAAAAACTTCTTGGATACCATGTAAAGCCCCACTGGGAGGACTTCCCCGGCGTACACCGCGCGGTTTCGATACAACACGTAGGGGTTTAACCACGCCTTGTTGCTCATCAACGCCTCTGGGCGTTGGGCGTCATCCAAACCAACGCCGCGTTCGCCGCGATCGAGGAACAGCACGTCCCACGTTTGCGGTCCACGCAAAAGAAAACTCACGATGAACGAATCAAACTCATTCGGAGGTCCGGTGTGGGTGTTGATGAAGGCGCCGGCGCTCGCCAACACGACGCTCTGCGCGTCGGCGTCCCGCGCCTTAACCCACGCGATGACGTGCGAAAGCGTCTTCCCGGCATCCCCCTTGGCGCCCACGCGCTCGGCTGTTAAAGTCTTTGAATGTTCACCACCATCAAACTGTATCGCCGCACACGATTCAGAAACCTCAGGCGCGGCGCTTCGTAACCAGTCGAGCGCATCTTCGAGCTCCGCGCTCGGCCAGTTCTTTTCGAAATCATACTCCACCACCCGATCGCTGTCCTTGCTTCCACCTCGACCGTGGTATAAATCCCAATTCGCACGCATGCGAGCATCCATGCTCGTGCTCGTCGCCGCATCGTCGTCATCATCGATGGTTTTAGGCGTGATTCGCGTCGTTCGCGGAAACGTCGTCGCGCCCAACAACAAATCCACACCTCCGTTCGCCGACCCCAGCATCGCCGACGACGACGGTACCGAAGACGCATAGGCGGCGATGCCGACGCAACATCCCACCGCCACCGCCACCGCCGCCGCGAACGACGACGACGACGAATTTGTCTTGTGTGATGATGCGAATGGTGTTGCGCCCTCGACGGGTGATGTTCGTGGCAATAACGACGCCGACGCTTCGACGTCGACGGCGTCGCGCGCGAGGAAAGGCATGGGAGCGTTCGCACGCGTGGTTCTGGACGACGCGAGCGTTCGGTTGCGGGCGTCGATGTGTGGCGCGGTGGAGGAACGATCAACGTTTGGTGTTACCGAGACTAGGGTCTAGAATGTATTGGTGTCTGGTGGTCTGTGGTGTGGTATCGTACAAAATACATGCGCTTGTGTGTGCTAATCATAATCAACGCGCCGCCGTGTGCGCAATCGTGGTCATCGTGATCGCGGTGAAGGCTATGCGCCTTCCCCACCGCCAGCAGCGGCGGCGAAGGAATCTAAATCCATGCTCTCGCGGTTGTCGCGGTAGAATTGCGTGACGGCGTCCAACGACCGAGTACGAATGGTGGAGCTAATGGCGACGAAATCGGTGCCGTATTGAAGTAAACCAGAAATGAATTTGGTTTTTTCGATATCCGTCCATTCGGGGCCTTTATGTGCCGCGGTCGATGCCGCGGTCGTTGGCGTTTTAGGACGGTCCTCCTTGGCGGCGTTTTCATCCTTGGCGTCGGCTTTGGCTTTGGCCTTGGCGGCTTTTTCCGCGCGCGCCTTGGCTTTAGCGGCTTTGTTTGCCGCAGCCAACGCCGCGCGCTCCAAACGCGCCTCTGCAGTCGGCGCCGAACGTTCTTCGCGCTCGCGCTGCGCCTCCACCGAGGCGGGGTTGAACGCCAACGCGCGCTTGGCGTCCGCGTACGCGCGCTTCTTCTTTGCCGCCGCGCGACGTCGTCCGCGAAAGCCATCATCCGTCTTTTGAAACTTGTAATAGTACATCACGCAGTCGCCAGTATCTCGCCGCTCCAAGTGCTGCGCAATGCGTCTGAAATTCTTCCCGTACGCGTTGAACTTTTCGTGAAAGATTTTCTTCTCCGCCGGGGTCCACGGTTTGATTTCATTCTCCAAACGCATCGCGCGCACCGGGTCTTCGATGAGGCCGTTGCGACTGTCAAACACCGCGCAGCGACGATCTTCGCTGTCGAGAATCATATCTGGAATGCGAATCATGTGCCGAAGTTCCTCCTTGCGTTGTAAAGCCTTGATGATTTGCATTTCGTCATACTCGGAACGCGCGACGCCCGCGCTCAAATCGCCGCCAGCGCCGCCGCGGTTTCGCCCGACGCCGCGCGCCGAACCTCCGGGCGTTCCGAATCCCGCCGGTGTCGCCTTCCTTGACGATGCCTTGGTCTCCTTGGCGGCGAGCTTGTCGTTCGCGGCTTGTACAATCTTCACGCGCCAAATCTCGCGCTGCTTGATGTACCGCACGGCGTGGTCGTATTCCCGACGCTTGACGTCTTCGTGACGCTTTCGCAACGTTTCCGAAACTCTGCGCGCAACGTTTTGCCCATACGCAGTATTCGAAGCATCAATCACGCGCTTCACGACGGCGTCGAAATCCACGCGCTCGACGTCGCCCGGCAGCGGCAACCCGTACTCAGTTTTCACGCGCTCGAGCGCGCGCGCCTCCAACGATTTATTACTCGCGAGCGTGGATTCGACCTCTTCGAGCCGCGCTGCGCGTCGACGCGTCATGTCGCGCACCGACGTCGCCGCGAGCTTGGCGGCGTCTTGATTCATGCGCTTGGCCCCATGCGCGCCCCGCGGCGCGACGCGCTTGTTCTGGGCGTCTCGCGCCAACGCCGCCGCCTCTCGAATCTTCTCCCCAGCGATTTCCATCGCGCGCGCCGCGGATTTCTCCGCATTCACCAGTCGCTGTCGCAGCGCCTCGGTTTCCTTTTTATGTCGAGCCATTGCGTTCTTACGATCGCTCGCGGCGTCGTATTTCTCATCCTCGGCGGAGTTTTTCAGCGCCTCGAGTTCCTTCTCCAGCGACGCCACTTCGCCGTCAACGCGTTCCATTTGTCCCAACAGCGCATCCTTTGTCATCTTTAATCGTTGCTCCGCCGCCTTGGCCTTCTTGACGGTTTCCGGGTCCACCGTCGTCGCCGTCGCCGTCGCCGTCGCCGCCGCCGCGCTCTGCGCTCCTACTTTTGGCGGCGCCGGCGCTTGCGCGCTTGGCGTCGGCGCGGGCGACGCGCGATCCAACGTCTCATCCACTGGCGTCGCACGCGCCACCGGCGGCGCGCTCCGCTCCAACGCCGCACCCCACGCACCAAATTTCCTCTTTTTCGGCGTCGCCGCGTCGCTCGTCGGCGTCGGCGTCGACGTCGTCGGCGCGAACCCCCCCACTCCTCCGCGTCCCCCGACGACTTCCCCAGTCTCGTACGACGACGCGGATGAATACACCGCCACCGCCGGCGGTCGCTGCTGACTCAACAAACTCGGCCGCGCGTGCTGCGTCTGTCGCACATCCTTTAATAAACTCAGCCGCATCCCCGGCGGAGGAGCCGGCGTCGCCGACGCGGGCGACGCGACGACGTCGTACCCAGGTCTCGCCGGCGCGTTCACCCGCCCCGCCGTGGCGATCACCGGCGGCGGTATCGGCCCAGACGACGCGCGCGCGCCCGAACCCCATCGCGACGACGGCGGCGTCGGCGCCATCGTCGCCATCGTCGCCGTCGGCGTCGCCCCCGGCGTCAGCATCCCTGGCGGTGGCGCGATCCCGCGCGAGTACGGCGGCGGCGGATTCCGCGCGCCGAGCGGCGTGGTCGCCCCCGGCGGCGCGCCCATGGGCACCGGCGGTGGTGCGCGCTCGTCGCGCGCGCGTTCGCGTCCGGCGTTCGCGTGTCGCGGCGGCGAACGGTCCGACATCGTCGCGCCCACGCGTCGTCGATCTGACGCCCATTCGCGCGTCGTCGTCCGATGGGTCGTCATGTATAATACCCATAACTTTCGCACCCCTAGCGCGCGCTCGCGTGGTCCGCGACATTTACCGGCTCACGTATTGTACGACGTCTCACTCCCATGTGTTCGTCGCGACACGCGCGTGCGATGGGGCATTGGTCTAGTGGTATGATTTTCGCTTAGGGGTGATCGCGACGATCGCAACCGAATAAATAGCCTTTCCTCGTCGTATTGGAGACGAGATTAACCTGCGAAAGGTCATGGGTTCGATTCCCATATGCCCCCATTCGTGGTGTAGACTTTTTAAGCCCATCATTCTTTTTTTTAAATTCATTGGAACATAACAAAGTTTACATCTGTTCTATATTGTATACAATGGCTTATATCGTTTTAAGTATGATAGAAGATGCGCGCGTCGCATTCGACGACTCGAATACATAAGTCGTCGTCGTCGTCGTCGTCGTCGTCGTCGTCGTCGTCGTCGTCGTCGTCGTCGTCGTCGTCTCGCGTGCTTTTAAAAAATTTCATACTCGTCGCGGGCTCGGGGTGCGCGTTCAACAGACGCGAATCGATGCCGCGACGTCGACGTTCTCGGGGAGGTCGAAAGTCGCGAAAGTCACGGATTCCGGGCGATGACGACCACGCGGACGCAACTCGTACATTAACAGAAAAATCCCATTCTTCGTCTCACGTTATCGCCGTCGTCGTACGTATTGTAGTCCGGACTTTAGACAGAAATCTGTCTGTACGGCGTTGAATTGCATAATACACGTAGTACTTTATGGGTTAACATGCTATGAAACGAGTTCCGGGTCGGCCACCCGCCGGAGATTGTAGGCTCCCCCCCGCCCCGCCGTCGTGTGTGCCGCGCACGCGGCACTCGACGACGCACGCGCGAAAGCGCACGTCGCGCGCGGTGACGAAACTTCCGTTCTTTTCTTTTTTTTCACGCGTGTCACGCATCGCGACGCGTCGTCGACGAACGCCATGGCGGGCGCGCAACGGTTTGCAAAACACCGGGGCATCGTCGTCGCGTGCGCCGTCGTGGCCGCGGTCGCGCTCGCGCTCGGTCTCGGTCTCGGGTTGACAAAAGACGACACCGCGGCGGGCGTGTACGTGTACGGCGATACTACGCTCACGGGGTTCAATAAGGCTGAATTCGAATCCTCGGCTTCGAACGCGCTCAACTTTCGAAAGGGTGTCGCGTCGCTGTCGTCCACGGTGGACGTCGCGGACGTTTCGATCACGAGCGTGACGGACGTGGCGCGCCGAAGGCGTCGAAACGCTCTTCGACGAATGTTGGCGGTCACGTCACAAGTGAATGTCGACTTTACTATCAAAGTGGAGACAAACGCCGAGCAAACCACCGTGAAGGCGACGTACGTCGCCGCCACTCCCACGGTGTTGCTGACGGCGCTCAACAACGAGGGCTTGAGTGTGACGTCGGTGACGACCATCACGGTGACCGAATTGGCGCCTTCACCATCCGCGACGCCGCCCGCGACGCCGCCCGCGACACCGCCCGCGACGCCGCCCGCGACTGGGGTCACGGAACTCGTTGGCGTCGCGAAGAAGAAAGCAGTCGCGTCGGCTCTCAAATTTAAACACGTGGCGCTTGCTCCATCGGCAGGTCTCAATACGTCCGTCTCCACCGGTGTTTCCCGAGAACGCTTCGAACGTCGATCTCTCCTGCAGGTAGAGGCTCTGGATACGGATTCATTTGACGATACTTCCGACTACAAGACGCACCCGAAGACTTCGACGTACGTTGAGAGCATGAGCGACACCGTGTTTGAGACGCTCAACATGATTTTGTGCTTTATCGATTCAACCAACTGGCCGGAAAACTTGAACACCGGTGCGTACATCACCGAGCTCGATCCGTATAACTGCGATAACCTTGACGGCGATCGTGTCAAGGGTAAGGTTCAGTACCGCTTTATCGTAAACGCCTCCGGGCCCGAGCTCGGCGACGACGACGACGACGACGCGCGCACAGAGTACAAGGTGAATATCTGGGTTCATCTCGCAGACAATGAATATATGCCGTACGTCGACACACAACTGTTCATAGAAAAAGATGACGTCGTTATCAAAGGTGCAGAGGTTTTCGTGAAAAAGCAAACCTTCACGTACGCGACACCGGAAGGCGCGGGCATGCAGATGAAGGGTTTCGTGCAAGCGTTGTGTGACATCGGAGACGAAGACTCGGAGTGCGCGTCAGAGACGATTCAATTCTTTGAGCAATTTAAAGATGGGGAAAATGAAATGTCACGCGCTTTCAAAGTTCACGCCTCGAGTAGCGGAACGAAAGCTGTCTTCATAGAGCCAGACGATGAAAATGGCACGTCCTTTGTCGGTAAAATGGTGTCTGATAGCGAGCACATGAAAATGACGTATCGTGGCAGTGAGTCGTGCGACAAACTCGACGATCGAGGGTATTTGGGCCAGAGGTACACCGTTTTCGACGAAAGCGGCAAACGCGTCTCTCTGCAAAGTTACGCGAACCTCGTCTCCGAGGACACGACGTACAGAGCAACCATGTTCTACCCCGGCTCTGTGTACGTCGATACGTACACGAGCGCTGGGGAGATGGATGCTACGACGAAAACGGCTGCGCTCGCCGCCTTTGAAGACGGCAAAACCGTCAAAGAAATCATCGACTATGACAATCCAGCGGTGACGAAAACGCTACGCGTCCGACGCGGCGTGTTGTACAAAATGACATCCGCCGACGTTCCCGTGAGCACGTACAAAGACGCCATCGTCGTCGGCTGGACGTACGCGGACAACAAATATTCTGAGCTTCAAATCAAGTACGACTCGTCCTCTGAAGTGTTACAAATCGTTTCAAAGCGAGAACAAACGTCGACTCTCGGTAGCAACACAATCAGCACGCCTCGCCCGTTGACCATGGAGGACTTGAACAACGAACCTCTCTTCGTCTGGGGAAGCATTTTCGGACGAGGCAGCGCCACTCTGCTCAACTTGACGCATTACGCCGTGGCGGATGAGGAAACTGTGCAACCTGGAAGTCTCACAAGTGACTTGACGTTGACGTGTGGCAGCGAATGCGCGAACGTGTCCACGTTTTCAAATTTGCAAGAAAACAATAGTGGTAACGATATGAGGTACGAGTCGCCGACACGGGACGACGCTCGAAGCACGTACAAAGAGTACACGTTCAAAAAAGACGACTTTACGCTGCTCGAGGGCGCGACGGAGGTGGTGTACGATCCAAGCAACACTAATTTTAACTGGGACATGTACGGCGTCTTCATGACGCTCTTCGAAGCTTCTACAGAAAATTTAGCCACTCTCAACTGCGCTGCGACGTCAGAGAAGTGCGAACACGCGTCCAAGCTCAGCGTCCACTACGAATGGCGTTCGAGTCCGCAGCACTCCATGGCGTGGCTCGAAGATCCGAACGACGCGGACGATAAAAAGTTCATGGTGGCCCCGCTTCAACTTCAAGGACGAATGCCGACGGATGCCAGCGCGATCCCTCCGACACCCTCCGGAGCGAATTACGCGGGAGCCAACCTCGACCTGCGATACGAAGGAGGGTGGATGGCTGGAACGCCGCAGACGTGTTTCAATCCGCAAACAGGCGAGCGAAAGACGCCGACGTACAACAATGACGGTTTCATCAAATGTTCGGATTCGAGTGACGAGGTGTGGTGGACGCGTTCAGACGTCGTCATTCCAGACGGTATCACGCTTCAAGAACCGTCTACATCGAAAAGGTACGTCGTCAAGGTGGACTCCGCGGTCGAATTACTCGTTCGAGCCGAAAGCTCCGCGTGTGATTCTTTGACGTACGCCACGGATATCGAGCTGCCCACGGAGAGCGATTACGAAGCCTTCACCATGCCGACGAAGCCGGATATCGCGACGCTCACAGTCAAAGAAACGGATAAGAACTGATCGACCGCGCGCGAGAATCGACGATTCGAACGAGTGAATGAGTACATCACGTCACGGAAGCGTCGCCTTTTGTGTTCAAGAACTCAAGACATCAAACACTACCGGTAATAGAATCATGTGAATGCCAATCATCATCATCATCCATCATCTATCATCTACCGGTATCATTTATCATCTTATACATCTACGGTATATTCGTCTCGAGAGGAGGATAATCGGCGCGCCGCGAGGTCTGGAAGTATGTGTAAGGTATCGTCGCCAGACGACGTTGACGATCGATCGGTGACGCTCGAGATGAAATTACATAAAATACCACGCTTTAAAATTCTACCGTACCGGTACTGGTATAAAATACGCTTTAATACAATTACTGTACATATAGTTGGTACTTTAATAGATCCCGACGACGTCGCTTTCGACGCCGTAAACCGAGCACCCATCGCCTCGTCGCTCGAGGCGACTACGTCATTCACGCATTCGTTACATCAATCAACGCTGGTATTGCACACGTCGCCCCCGCTGAGACCTATATATCGCTACGCGTGTTTTGCGCCTTCTACGCGCGCACGAAGACGCCGACGAGTTCGATCCAACGCCTCGACGTGGGCGCGTGGTCGAACGCGGCTAAGCGCGAGAGCGTAAATCCGCGCGCGATGAAGCCTCGTTCGGGGTCTTCGATGTCGCGTTTCAGCGACAACGCATCGCACGCGACGTAAATCACGGCGTCGAACGCCTTTGATGAGGTGATAAAATCGAGCGTTTTCGCATCCAAGCCGGCGCGAGGCGGATCGACGAGAACGACGGCGCGTTCGTCGTCGTCGTCGCGCGGCGCTCGTTGAGCGCTCGCCCAATCCTCCGCGGCGGCGTTGACAATGGTGGCGTTCGTCACGTTGTTTCGCGCAAAGTTCTCTCGCGCGGCGTCGACAAGCGCGGGATTGATTTCCACCGCGAGCGCGCCGCCGCGGAAATACGGCGCGAGCGTCACCGTGTGATTGCCACATCCCGCGTACAGCTCGACGAAGCGCGTCGCGCGCTCGTCGCCATTCGCCGTGAGCTCGCGCGCGACGTCGCATAAGAAATTCGCCGTGAGTTCGGCGACGTCGGGATTTGGGTTCGAAAACGACCCCTCGGTGTGCTTGAATTCAACAACGCGACGACCGTCGCACGTCGTCGTCGTCATCGTCTCCACCACGAAATCCTGCCCGACGACGTACGGCGCGCGCGTACGCCGTCGACGCACCACGCCAACAATCGTCGAGTCATCCTTCATCATTGCCGCCGCGAACGCGTCAAACGCGCGTCTGTCCTCCTCCTCGTCCTCCTCGTCCACTCCGCGCGTCTTCGTCTTCGTCGTCGTCGTCACCCCGACGACGACTTGGTCACCGACGCGATTGGTTAAAAAATTCACCGCCGCCACGCGTCGACGAACGCCTCTGTGCGACGACCGATTCACGACGCGCGCGAACGCCCCCGCGGCGCGCTCCACGCCCGCGGCGCCGTCAGGAAACGCATCCACCGCGCGCGCCTCGCCCCCCGACGCCGTGGCTAACCGCACTGTGTCCCCCGCGTCGCCGCGCGCGATCCCGAACGCCGCGCGCGCGCGAAACCCGCGCGCGCGCGGCGATGGAAACGTCTCCACCGTCGTCCGCGCGCCATCGCGATATGCGTTAAAGTTGTCCCGCACGAAGCGCACTTTGTCGGCGAAAAACCCACCACCACCGTCGTCCTCCTCCTCCTCCTCGTCGTCGTCGTCGCGCGCGCCGTCGCGCGTCGTCGCGCGACGGCGCCGAACGCGCGCTCTCGCGCGTCGCCCCGTCCCCGTCCCCGTCCCCGTCATCGTCATCGCGCGCGACGGCGCGCGCGCCGACGTCGGCATACGCGGCGGTCGTCTTTACGCGCGCGTCGGCGTCGCGATCGATGACGCCCCGCGTCGCGGCGTCGACGCCGCCGCACCGGTCGTCTCGAGACGCATCGATGGTTCGCGACGGGACGAGGGATTCCACGCGCGCGCGTCGTCGCGAGCGATGACGACGCGCGCCGCGACGGTGCCTGCGCGCGTCGCTCCCGTCCGTCCTCCGTCGTCGTCCGTCCGTCGTCCTCCGTCGTCCGTCGTCGTCGTCGTCGTCGTCGTCGTCGTCGTCGTCGTCTCGCGCGGTCGCGCGCGTCCACGCCACTCGACGTCGTGTACGCACGTATTGGGGTGAATATAGCGCCATATATTGGTACGAGTACCTGTGTTGGCGGTATGCATACGCACGAATGGTATATAGTACGGCCATAGAAAAACGACTTGTATGTGGGGCATGCTTTTTATAAATACAGTGATCGTCTAATAACCACGTACATACGGGACGACATGCCTGGTGATGTTAACATACGCGACGAGGGGAACTCTAGGGGGCAGACACACGGGTTGACCCGGCGCGTGTGTACACGATCGGTGCGCCGCACAACACTCGTACTTAGCACCATATACACGGTATGTATAACCCAAATGGTATATTACATAAGCGTATTATATGTTAAGTATGGTACGCATGCATATGCAGGCCCGACGTGCGTATGGAGCACGCACGCGCCTCGCGCGCGCGGTGATTCCGCCGACGCGGGTGGGGGACACGTCGCGCGCGCGATCGCAGGCGCACACCTGTTTCGGAGTATTGCGCGCTACGTATGATTGCATAGCCTTCCCGAGTCTTGCATGCGTGATGACGCGTAGACGCGTAGACTTTACAGTCTCGTTAGAGTCCACGGGCTCGCTGTTTGTAATCATCATCGTCATCGTCATCGTCGTCATCGTCATCGTCATCTTTACGCATAGAACGCGCTAAGCTGCGACCACCGATTGGAGGAGCTTAAGCGTACACTTTTCACAGCTATGCGTTAGGGGTGGGGCACACGTCACGCGCGCGATGCGCGCGCGCGCGCGAGCGCAGGCGCACGTCGCGGCGGTTGAGGTCACGCGGATTCGATGGTGACACGTTTTAAGACAACGTCAGTCACGCTACCGGTACATACCGGTGGTTTTATCTTAGACGAGTGCTGGAGGCGGTGTAAGACACCGTGCTTGAAGGTGCGACGTCGACGCGACGTCGACGCGACGCGCGTCGATGTGAAGGCGCGCTGGACGCGCGGCCCGTGTGTCGAACCCACGGCGCCTTTCGCCCGCACGCCGGACATCGAGGCGTGTCGACGCGCGCGATGCGAGACGCGCGCGCGCGCATCCGTCGCGGCATCTGTCGGGGCGTCTCGCGCGGCGAGTCCCAGACCCCGACGGATGCGCGCGCGCGCGTCGTCGTGCGACAGATGACGCGCGCGCCGGTACGCGTCTGAAGTCGTCCGACGTCAATCGTCGTCGTCGTCCGCGTCGCACGACGACGCGGCTCTGGGACGTCGTAGAGAGCAACGACTTCCGCTATATAGAACCTGTCCATCTGTATATAGAACCTGTCCATCGCTATATAGAATCACGATCGCGATCGCCATCACGATCGCGCGCGCCCTGTGTTGGCGGTATGCATACGCACAAATCGTATGCATGCAAACGGTACCCTATATTACATAAGCTTAGTACTATATGTTATGTACGGTATGCACGCATAGTATGCAGGCCCGACCTGCATATGGAGCACGCACGCCCCGAGTACGGTGATTCCGCCGCCACAGCGATCGCGCGCCATCACGGAAAGGTGTATTCTGTGACCTGTTAGCACAGTCTGGGCTTCACTACGGCGAAGCGACGCCGACGTCGCGCACGCACTCGACGACGCGCGCAGAGGTTTTCGCGACGACGACGACGACGACGACGACGACGACGACGATGGCGACGACGACGATGGCGATGGCGACGACGACGCGGGCGCGGGCGACGTTTCCGTCGACCGCGCCGCGGCGCCGCGCGACGACGACGACGAGGGCGTCGCCGAGGGCGTCGTCATCGTCGTCGTCATTCTCGGTGGTGGCGCGCGGCGGTGATGGTGACGACGTCCGCGGTCGTGAACGCGGCGCGGTCGTCGCGACGCGGCGTGCGGCGCCGGTTCTGGTCGCGTCGGCGTCGGCGCGCGGCGCGCGCGGTCGTCGCGGCGGGGCGGTCGTCGCCGGGGCGACGTCATCCGCGGGCGAGGGTGGTTGGAACGCGCGCGCGGCGCTCGACGCCGGGTTCGGGTCGATCGCGCTTCTCGGTGCCACCGCGCTGTCGCTGGTGCTCGCCAACAGCGCTGGGGTGTCTGGGCCGTATTTGTCCCTTTGGCACGCGCACGTTGGACCGGCGTCGTTGGCGTTGAACATGAGCGTTCATCATTGGATTAACGAAGGGTTGATGGCGGTGTTTTTCTTCGCCGTGGGGTTGGAAATTAAGCGCGAATTCGTGCACGGCGCGCTCAAGTCGTTACAACAGGCGGCGTTGCCGTGTATTGGAGCGCTCGGTGGTATGATTGTGCCCATGGCGGTGTATTTGGGGTGTAATAATCCGGCATGGAGCGCGGGGGCGGTGGCGGCGGGGTGGGCCGTGCCGATGGCGACGGATATCGCGTTTGCCATGGGGGTGTATAACTTTTTTAAGAATAAAATGCCCGCGGGTGTGGCGGCGTTTTTGCTTACTCTTGCGACGGTGGATGATTTGGGTGCGATTGCGGTGATTGCCGTGTGCTTTGCGAAGAGTTTGGCGATGAATTACATCGCCGGCGCGGCGTTGGCGTGCGGGGCGCTCTTCGTGGCGTGCAAAAAGAATGTCACCAACATGGCGGTGTATGGCGCGCTCGGTGTGGCGCTCTGGTATTGCTTGTTACAAGGTGGTGTTAACGCCGACGTTGCTGGCGTGATTACGGCGTTTGCCGTGCCGGCAAATGCGCCCGCTCCCGCGGGGAGTACGGCGGAGCCCGAACACGCCGGCGGCGAGCCGACGTTGCTCGATCACTTGGTACACAAGTTTGCGCCGTTATCGGCGTTGTTTATCATGCCCATGTTTGCTTTGGCCAACACCGCGGTGCCGCTCGATGCGAGCATGGTGTCCGGGGTGTTTACCGAACCCGTCGGCCGCGGCATCATGCTCGGCTTGCTTCTCGGTAAGCCCGTCGGTATCGCCGGCTTGTCCTGGATTGCGTGCAAGATGAACCTCGGTAAATTACCCACGGGTATGACCACCGATCATCTCCTCACCGTCGGCGTGCTCGGCGGTATCGGGTTCACCATGTGCTTGTTCTTGGTTGAATGCTGCTTCGCCTCCAACCCGGCGGCGGCCAACGTCGGCAAGCTTTCGGTGTTATTGTCTTCCACGCTCGCGGCGACGCTCGGCGCGGCGATGATGGCGCGCATGCCCGATCTTAAAGCCAAGTTGGCTTAATACCCACGTCATCGAGACCAATAACAACACATATACTACGTACCTACCGGTAATACTTAATTTTTTTTGGGTTTTTTTTGCAACACACGAGTGAATAATGAATACGCACCGCGACGGCGGTACATACACGCTAGCGCCGTCGCGCGTGGATGTAATGAACACACCATCATACTACATACTAAAATTCAATAACGACTGCCGTTCCCATGACACGACGATGACCGCACATCGCCACCACGAGTGGTGGACGTTAACGCCACAACGTGCGACGCGAACCGTCGCGCGAGCGCAAAGGCGCCATCCGAAGGAAACACGGCGAACGGGTCGAGCGCGTCGATTTCGGCTACGCGGCGCATGGACTCTGGATACATCACCCAAAACAACGCGCCTCGAATGTACCCATCATCATTTGCAATTGAACGCGCGACTTGTGAAAATACGCCGCGGTAGTAGTCTTCGACGTCGTCTTCGTCGCGTCGAATGCGACGCGCGTTCGTCACGCGGCTGAATATTGATGGCGGCACCGCCGACTGCGCTCTATTTGTTTGTACCACGCGCCGCACACCCCCGGGCGCGCTACCAAATTCTTCAATCACGAGTGGCTTGCCTAATATTCGCGCATCGGCCTCATGCGCGGATATCCATCGTCGCGTGAATCGTTCGGCGTCAAAGCGCACCGCCGGAGCGTACACGGCCCAATTATCTTTCCAAATGTGCGCCGTGGTGAAATGAATGTTACGACTGGCATGGTTGCGCACGAAATCTTGCCCAGTAGTGCTCGCCCAGGGCGCGGGATTGATACCATCGGCACCGAGTTCTGAAGGCGTGTCCCGCGCGTAGAATCCTTCTTCGCCGACGGTGAGCATGTGATGACATGCATCGACGTCGCGGAAGAAGACGCTCATGTCGTCAATCCACGCCTGTAGCGCGTCGCCACATCCGCGACAGCGTGGTTCGTTCATCAAATTAAACGCTGCAATCGTCGGATCATCCTTGTACGCGCGACCGGTAAACGTGTTGACCCGCGATAGAATCGTCGTCACGTGCGCTCGGTACATCGCTCGACATCGAGGCGACTCAAAAAATTCTCTATCCGACGATGACGACGACGAATCGTCATCTTCAATGCCGTCGTCAACCATTTGCGATACCGACGATAACGACGACACCCCACATGATTTTAAAAAATGTAGCACCCCACCGTGCGCTTGCCAATAATCAGCCAACGCCAACACCGCGAACACGCCGCGCTCGGACGCTTCGCTAAGCACGAAATCCAGCCCGACAAGTAACTCCTCGTCGTACGTCCCGGACGCATCCCATAGCGGACGCGCGTGATTCACCGAGAACGCCCACGTACGAATGATATTCATGTCTGCCTCGCGCGCGTCATCGAGCAACGCGCGCACTGTTTCGCGTCCCGCGCCGCCGCTCCAATCTCGGCCAAACGAACCGTCTTTGATTTCAGCGCCCAATTCCATCAAAAGATACGCGTTAAACCCACGAAACACGAAATCACCATCATAATCCGTACTATTCAAACACGCATTCCCGCGCTCGAACCCGCGCCCGTCGCGACGAACGCGCACGAACGCCTCCGACGACGCCTCGACGACGTTCGCGCCTCCGACGACGCCGACATCCGACGCCGCCGTCGCGTCGCGCAACCACACACACGCGATGACGAGTGCCAACATATCGCGCCAACGCCACCACCACCGATGACGATGACACCGCGCGCGTCGACCACGGGTCCACGCACCGCACTCGCGCGCATCGCACCGCACACGTACCGTCGTCGCGCGCGACGTCGATGGCCGCGACATGTGACATCCAAAAGCCCGCCTCAAATGATTCCACCACACCACACACCGCGTTCTGCGTCCTTCGCGCGCGCGCGTGCGATGAATACGTAAAATAAAACACTCCTGGTTCTCCAGCGCGACGATGACGTCCTTGACGACGCTATGCGCGCGCGAATGATGTCGATTCCACAGCGCTGTGCAGTCTTTTGGCATGTGCTCTAAACCCTAGCCTCAGTGTGCGACGCAACCATCATCCATGTCGGCGTCGACGGCGTCGTCGTCGACGCGCTGGCGGCCGCCGCCGCCGTCGCCATGGCGGCGACGCGCGCGCGGCGTCCGTGGCCGCCGCGCGGGACCGGGACCGCCGGCGACGACGGCTGCACCGCGAGGCGGCGATGGGACAGATGTGACGTCGTCAGCATCAATGGTTCGCGACCCTTTTACGTCGTCGTCGTCGTCGTCGACGTCGTCGTCGACGTCGCGTGACGCGCGACCGAGATCGTCGTCGTCATCTATCTCGTCGTCGTCGTTGGACGTTGCGTCGGAGATTACGCGCATATGCGACGGGAGCGCGGCGCGCGAACGCGCGGCTCGCAAAGCGTCTTCGGCGTCTTCGTCGGCGTCTGTTCGGACGCTCGGACGCGCTGCGGCGACGTGGGTGAACGCAGAACTGAAGCACGTGGCGAGCGCACACGGTGGGGTGGCGAAAATCGTCGCGCGAGATGTGGCATACGGCGTGTTTGAGGCGCTGACGAGAGGCGAGCGGTATCGAGGTTTCGCGCCCAACGCGTACGTGTGTACGACTGTCGTCTCCGTCGTCGGTGCGGCGAAGGATGTAGATGGCGCGCGTGATGTCATTGGGTGGATGGAACGMAATAGCGAAGAGAATGTAGAGGTGGCGCCGACGACGTATACGTATACGTCGTATATACAGGCGCTCGATAAGGTTGGTCGATGGGAAGACGCGTTTGAGGTGCTCGAGCGCATGCGGCGCCGAGGCGTGGCGAGAAGTGCGCATACGTATAGCGCGTTAGTGCGCGCTGGGGCGAATGGGGGGAAACTCGGCGCGCGCGCGGCAATAGAACTGATACCGAGCATGAAGAGTGATTTGATTGAGCCGGATTTAGCCATCGCTTCGGCGTTGATTTGCGCGTTTGGGGTGCTCGGAAGCGAGGAGAATGCGCGTGCGATGTTGCGCGCCATCGAGTCGAGCGGACGAGGCGTGGATGCGAAATTATATACCGATTACATCACCGCCATGTGTCGGTGTGGAAATTACGACGAAGCCAAGGAGGTATTTGGTCGAGTTTCGCCGCGCACCACGTTTACGTGTACGGCGGTGATGAAGGCATACGCTGAAGCGATGGAGTGGACGCTCGCCGAGGCGTTGTTTGAAGAAATGTGCATCAATGGACCCAAGCCGAATGACCAGACGCACACGGCAATACTACACGCATACGAAAAGAGCCTCGAATGGGAGCGCGCGGTGCGACTTCTCAACCAGTTGTCGAGCAGAGGTCAGGCAAAGGAGATTCATCACAACATCGTCTTGAGCGTGCTCGGCAAGTGCTCGCAGTGGCAGCGCGCGGAAATTTTATTCAAAGACATGCGCGAGTTGTACAACATTCGTCCATCGCGCGTGACGTATAGTACATTAATATCGGCGTACGGTCGGAGCGGCAAAACTGAGCTCGCGCGCAAGGTGTTTTTGCAAATGCTCGCCAAGCGCATCGAGCCGGATGATTACACGTTTGTTGGATTGATGCTCGGACCGGCGACCGCTGGGAATTTTCGTGAGTGCGCAAAGATTGCGAGCGAGATGAAAGACTACGGCGTGAAACCCACCGTACATACATACAATACGCTGATTCAAGCGGCGGATATCGCTGGAAATTACGACAAGGCTGTTGAACTCTACGACGAGCTCTTGCGCGAAGGCATCGAGCCAAACAACACCACGCGTGAACTCGTCGTCGCCGTGGCGAATCGCGGCGCGAGCTTTTACGACAGGCAACAAAAAACCGCCGCCGTGGCGTCCTATGCCGCCGGTTTAGTCGGCGTCATGGGCATGGCGCTCGGTCGCTGGTGAATCGGTGACTCACGCACGAACATACCCGCACGCACGCACGCACGCACGCGCGACGACGACGACGACGACGACGCATGTATTTTTGTAATCCTACACTATAGAGATTTAGAGATTTCATTCGCGCTTTACGCTTTACGCTTTTACGCGCGTCGGTATTGCGTGTTTTGCTTTTTCAGTGTGTTTTGTTTACAAAATTCATCGTCGTTACTTCCCCAAACCAATGCTCTCCTGCACGCTCTTCACGCCCTCAGGATCGAAAAATTGCGTAAACGTCTTCGTGACAAACCCAAAATTCCTCGTCAACGAATACTTCAACGCCGGAGGCAGCGGCGCCAAAAGATTCGCCGGGTTCAACACGCGCGCCGCCGCGCCCAACACCGCCCCAGCCTTACGCTCGAAATCCGGCGGATAATCCAACCACGGATGCGACGGTCGTCGTCGTCGTTGCGCCTGCATCGCCACCGCCGCCGAGGACGCCCCTGAAGACGACGCCGACGACGACCCATCCACGCGCAAGTCGGCGTTCGCGGCGTACCCAGCAAACTGCGATTTCGACTGCGGACGCGACGTCGAGCGCCCAATACCCACCGCCTGGGACGCGATGCGCTCCTGCGATGATCCTCCTTGTGCGGACATGTCTGCGCGCGACCTCGTTCGCGACGGCGACGTGGACGCGTCGACGAATGGCGCGCGGAAAGTGGATAACCCTATTGGCATATGACATGTGAGGGCCGCATGCGCGCGCGCACGCGCCGCCGACGCGCCGAGGCGATGCGCACGCGTCGGGCGTACATATTCAGACGCGCGCGATGCGTCCTCGAGCGCATCGCGGCGCCGTGGCGCGCGCACGGGCGCGAATTAGACGTCAGGGCAGACACGTCAGCGGGACACCAATTCGCCATGCGAATGCCATTTGCCGTCGCGCGATGGCGGTCGCGTCGACGTCGTGGACGGCCACGGCGACGACGGCCAGGATGGCATCGACGCCGTCGTCATCGACGCCGTCGCCGGCCGCGCGAGGCGTCGGGCGAGGGTGGCAAAGGAGGCGCGAATGCACCGAGGTCGGTTCTTGGCGCGCCAAGCATTCGGTGACGTATATGGCGCGTGCGACGCCGACGCGCGCGGCGAGGCGCGGCGGCGCGCGTCGTGGGGTGCGACTGAAAGTGTTTGCATCGCCTGAGTCCTCGTCCTCGTCGTGGTCGCCGTGGTCGAACGCGGGTGGCGACGCGTCGTCGTTCGCGGAGGATGCGGTTGACGTCGTCGACGTCTTCGTTGATGATTTTAATGCGACTGGTGATGACGAAGAGTATGATGTCATCGCGAGACGCATGGAGACGAAGATGAATGACGCGTTCGCGGCGCTTGAGATGCGCACGCGTCGGGTGAGGGAGCGCAGGGAGTTGTCGTCAACGACGTCGGTTGCGTCAGCGGAACGGGCGGAACGCGCGGCGTTGGATGCCTATGATTTAAAGCTTCGTCAAGCCATAGCGACGAAGAATGCGACGATTGCGCGTGCGGAGAATTTAGAGGAACAACTCAGGGTGGCGCTGGATGCCACGCGAGAGGCACACGCGGAGTTGCAACGCGAACGCGCGCGGAACCTCGAGGAGGAAATCGCTCGCGCGAACAAGGGCATCCGCGCCGAGCTCGAGCGCGTGCGCCTTCGCGCAAAGGAGCTCGAACGCGCGCTCACTGAATCGCTCGATGCCAATGAAACCGCAATCGGTATCATTGCCGACTTGCGCGATGAAATTGACGCGTCTCGCTCGCGCGAAACGACGCCGACGCCGACGACATCGGGTGCCTCCTTCGACGGCGCTGACATCGCTGACATCGACATTGACATCGCAACCGCACACGCCATCGAAGCGCACATCATTTGGCGCCGACGCGTTGCGCGCGGCGAACCGGGAGACGCCCGAGGCGATTGGGCGCGCGCGCAAGCCGTCGTCGACGATTTGACGCGGTCCTCGTCCTCGTCCTCGCCCTCGCCGCCCTTCACCGCCTCGAACGCCGCCAACGCCGCCCTTTCGCGCGCATTCCTTGAAAACGTCATCGAACTCATCGCCCTCGGTGACGTGAGCGCATTTGACCATAAAACATGGTCCGTCGTCGCCCGCGCGCTCCGTCGTCCATGACGCAACACCACACACACCAGATAGCACATTATATATTTATATAGCCATGTATTACACGTCAATATTAGGGTTTAAAGGTTCACCCATTTTTATACCCACCTCATACAAGTCATAAATATCACTACATATGTATATAAACACACATTGTATTAGGGTTTACAACACATAGTTTTTACACGACTGACGACGCGATCGCTCGCTCGATCGCGTCACACGTCGACGCCCTTCGCCGAGGCTACGATGAGCGACATGGACGACGACGACGACTACGTGGACGACGACGTCAACGACGACCTCGCCCCCGACGCCTCGGGCTCGGACGACGACGACGACGACGACCGACGCGTCGTGATCGACAGCGACCACGGCGGCGCGAGCGGCGGTCGCGGGAGCTCTCGCGGCGGCGGTGGCGGCGCCGTGCCCCGCGAACAGCGCACGACGACGCCATACATGACCAAGTACGAACGCGCGCGGGTGCTGGGCACGCGAGCGTTACAGATCAGCATGAATGCGCCGGTGTTGGTGCAATTGGATGGGGAGACGGATCCGCTGGAGATTGCGGGGAAGGAGTTGCGCGAGCGACGCATTCCGTTTATAGTGCGACGATACATGCCTGATGGGTCGTATGAAGATTGGTCGATTGAGGAGTTGATTATTGCCGATGCGGATCAGCGACGGGTGTAGAGAAGGGAATGGAATGAAGATTGAGATTGTAGCGGGACAATGCGCGCGGAACATCGACGTGGTCGCGTATATGTTTTAGTAGACACAACAAACACGGATATTGGATATATACATACGTTTTTATTTGTACACATTTTACGGACTAGTGCGCGAGATCTGCGCGCGTGGCGAGCACGCGAGCGATGGAGGCGTTATCGAGCGCGTCGACGTCGAGCCCACGTTTTGAGACGACTAGGTTAACCCCGGCGTCGTCATTATTCATCAATGCCGCGCGAATTTCTTTCGCCAACGCGACGTCGCACGTGAGTAATGATATGGCTTCGTGTAATACTCGGGTTTTTGCGTAGCACACGCGCTGTCGAGTGACGTAGGGGGCGAAGATGTCGACAAATGCGCGCGCGTCGCGACGCATTTGACGCGCTCCGCTCGGCGTAAACGTCGCGACTTCAATCACGCGTTTGACCATGGTTGATGCGGCTGTCGTGGCAATGGCGCGCCAACACGCGTTGAATGCCGCGTGACCAAGCGCGGAGCGTGCAATTTCGATGCGTTCACGCAACGGGCCGAGTGCGGCGAGGATGAACCCGCTCGGCGCGACGCGCGGCGTCTCTTCGTCTTCGTCTTCGTCTTCGTCTGTGTCTTCGTCTTCGTCACCTTTGCGCGCGTACACGCCCACATGCGATTCACCGACGAACACGTCACCGATGATTTTATCAGTAAACTGTGCGCACGCCGCTTCGGCGATTGCGTCGGTCCAACGCGAGACGAATTTCTCAAACTTTTCGGCGCGCGCTTCAAAGACAACGTCGCCGCCAAATTCCAAAACCGACGTTTCATCCGCCATGGCGCGACACATGTGCGCGACGAACGCACAGGCGTTGATTGCGCTTGCGATGACGTGCGTACCGTTCGACCCAGCGCGCCAACTCCCGCTCGCGGCGACGAGCGAGCCTAAACCGCGCGTTCCGACGGCGCGACGTTCGCACGCGTCTAAGAAATCATCCAGCACCGGCGCCGCGACGCGCTTGATAAAATACAACCGCCAATCCACGCGCGACAGCCCTTGTGCGCCTTCGATGGCGTTTCTAATCTCACCCAATATAATTTCCGCAACGCTAGGAGCTTTAAATTCAACATCACCGTCGTCAATGAGCGCAAAAACGCGTCTAGTCCAACGCTTTTCATCGCGCCACGCTGCGCTCGAGCGCTCGAGCGCGTGTTCGAACTCTATGCCCATCCAAGCCTCGGCGTGCGCTTGGTTATGTAATAACGCATCGAGCGTGCGCGGGGTATCGCTCGTGGCGTAGGCGTTCTTCGACACGGCGTCGTCGAAACTCTTGCATTCATCCGCGACGTGCAACCACCACGGATCCTCGCTCGCGGCGCACGCGACGCAAATGTGCGTGCGTACAACTTCCGCCACCGCGTGCACGAGATGAGACAAATAATTCCTCGTCACGAGCACAGCGGATTTCGGGCTATCGACGAACACGACGCGTTCGAGTTCGGCGCGCACGGCGGATGGCGTTTGCGTAGTTAATTCCTTGGCGCACGCGAATAAGCGTTCGGGTCTTCGCGGGTCCTTCAACGCAGACGACGTTGTAGACAGTTCGTTGCGCGGACCGTCGCTATCGACTCTCATTCGATCATCATCTTCATCGTCCAACGCATCGTATTCGTCACCACCAAAAGTAGCACGCAAGGCGGAGGATAACGGTTCCGCAAACGCCGCCGCGCAATCGTCCCAAACGAAACTCTCATCCCCAGCAAACCCAGCGCGCGCTTCCGACGTCGCACTCAGCGCGTGAAACGCGCGCACAACTTTCATTTCCTCCATCGCTCGATCTGTATCGTCGCCGCCATCGACGCATGTAAATGTCCAAGTAAAAGATTGTAACGCCGTCGGTCGTAAATCCGGCGGCCAACCGCTCGCACTCAACATCTCTCCAACCATTACCAATCCCGAATCTCGCGCATAATCGCACGTTCGCGCGCCTAAATCACGCGCCACATCTATGAGCGCATTCACGACCCGCCGTTCGTCGCCATCGATCGCTGAATCGATCGACATGGCTCGAAATCTCGCCGACGCGCTCGCGCACTCGCTCGCCGCGCGTTCAATCTTCAACCAACTCGCATCGTCCTCCTCGATCTCGCTCACGCTCGATGCGCACGCGCACGCGCGTTCAAGCGTGCGCGAAATGTTCGCGAGCGCATTTGCGACGTCTGCCGCGCGCGCCAGCGTCGTCGCCGTCGTCAGAGACGTCGATGTGAGTCTCGAATCTGTCTCTCTCTCATTGTCTTCATCATCACCTTTCACGTCGTCGGTGCGCCATAAACGCGCCCGCGCGAGACGCACGGCGTCGACGTAGGCGCGTTTTGCATCCACCACCGCGTCGGCGGTCGCGTCCGACGCGGTGTGCGCGCGCATGAGTGACGTGTGTCTCGCGACACCCGCGCGTGTTTTAAACCGTCGACGTCGGCGTCGGCGTCGGCGCGGAATCGAAGACATGTACAGAGCTACACTACAGTTGTACGCTAGACTACACTACACACCGCGATGGATGTACGGTGGCTATTGAAAGAATAACACGTTGCCGAGTTCGCTCGAGCGCGCGCCGCAGGAATTGACGATGATTTTGGTGGGAAATACGCGCAGGAGCCGCGCCTGCGTGGCGGTAACTTCGGCGAACCGCACGCGACCTGGATAAATATCAACTGGGTCTTCAAGCACCGGTGCGTTGACGAGAGATGGACGCATGGCGAGAGCGATGCGTTCGTAGACGTCGCGGGCGCGAATTCGCCTCGAGTAACCGGCGTAATCAACCAAAAACGAACGCTGGCTGACGCTCGCGTTCTTTCCATCATCCTCGTCGTCGTTGTCGTGAGTGACGCTATCTAGATCGTGTACGACGCGCGCGGTCGTGTCACCCATGATGGAGTTTTGACCATTTACGACGTGCGCGCCGTCGTTCCATCGTCTCGCGAGCGTCCCGTACGGGAGCGCCACGGCGTCGCGCGTGAAATCCACGGTATTTTCCCTCCTAAACGTCTCCATCGCGCGCTCAAACGCGCGCTTGGGCTGCGAGCCAAAGAATGTAATGCCGTGATAGTCGTTCCACACCCGACGGAAGAACGCAATCGCGCGATCATCGATTCGCATGAGAACCGCACCCATCTTCGCGGCACCGATTTCGTCGCCAGTGAAAAACAACACGCGCGACGCGAAAACATCTTCACCAACCGCTCGCTCAACCCGACGCAATAGCTCATCCGGGGAGACACTAAAATCATCAATCACTACATCCCCCGAGATGAACAACGCCCATTTCGTGCGCGAACCCGCACATAACGCGTGCTCCATTGCCGCGCTCGCCGAGTTCCACGTCGACGACCGACTCGCGTCGTGCGCAATTAATCGCACGCAAAACCTCACCCCATCGTGTGCGCGCACGTATTTCAACGTATGCCGCATCAAATCATCAATTATCCCCACGTAAACATTCGATAATGACGTATATATGGCAAATGTGGCATCATTTGAAGACGCGCCGTAACATCGTCTGGCGTCGCCTCGCGCGGCGTCCCGCGTCGATCCTTCCCGCCACGACAGGTTCGTCTCGCGCTTTCGCGCCTCACGCATGGCATTAATCGACGCAGTGTTATCGTATCCATCCACCGTGCGCATCGCGCGCGCAGGCGCGGTCCACGCGCGCGCATAGGCGCCGATAACGCGTCCGATGATGAGCGCTAGCGCAATCATCACCGTCGCCATCATCACGCATTTCCTCGACAGCACGTGCGCCAATCGACGCGGAGCACCCGTGGCGCGCGGGGACGAGCCCTGAGAGCGCCACGATGGCGCGCGTGCGCCCCCGCGCGGGCTCATACGCGGGCTCGATTTCATCAATGGCGCGCGATGATGATGACGCGAGGCGCTGAATGACGTCAAAGTGTGGCATGCCGACGACGCGCGTGACCGTGGTCACCGTCATCGACGACGCGGATGCGACCCATACGCAACGGTGCGCGTCGGCGACGGTGCGATTGATCGAGCTCGTGCACGCGCGGGCGAATATCTCGCCGAGATATGTGCGCGTGTTGTGTGTGCCAACGCGTGAGCTGACGGAAAGATTGCGCGATATTCGCGCCGCCATGGCGCTCAAGTCGAATGTACCGTCGCGGATAAACGTCACGCCAATGGAGTTGACGTTTCCGTGCGTGTTTTTTAATGTATATGCCATGGGTGGGGAGAAAGAGTTTGAAAAGTTGATTAAGATGGATGGACCGGCGGCGGTATCGCGCGCGGCGTTGGCAACGAATGATGACGTGTTTGGCGCCCACGATGGCGCGCTCGATGTGTTCAATCGCGCATTTGTCATTGGTGACGTGGTGGATGGCGACGCGTACGTTCGCAGCGCGCGACGATCGGTGATGGAACGAACGCCGAGTCGAACGACGCGTCGGGTCGACGGATGTCTGGTGCTCAACGATGATGTGGGTTCCACGAGCGGCGACGCGACGAAGGATTCGTACGCGCCAGAGCAAGTTGTGAGCGAATTACTCGAGCTCTTACGCAGCGCCGATGGTGAACATGAAGACGCATTAAAGGAGCTCAAAAGCAAGTGCGCGGCGGTTTCGAGCCGATTCCGCTCAGCGACGCCGCTCAGAACCATCGTGGATGAAAACATGCGTAAATCGTTCCTGCTCAATCTTTACAACGCAGCGGTGAAACATGCGATATTAATTCATGGCGTGCCGACGAATTCGAGCATCGCGCGCGCGAGGTTCTATCGTCACAATGGCTACGACGTTGGCGGCGAATTTTACTCGCTCGACGACATTGAGCACGGATTGCTCCGCGCCGACGCGCCGCATCCTTCGTCAGGCGCGTTATCTCGCGTCTTCTTCGGCCGCCGCCGTAGTTATTTTACTGCAGGCGACGTGCGCGCGAGAGCGGCGATGGAGACACGCGATGCGAGGATTCATTTTGCGTTGAACTGCGGCGCCACGTCGTGTCCGCCAGTTCGGATGTATGACGCGGCAAAATTAAATCAACAACTTGACCTCGCCGCGCGAGCGTACATCAACGCCACGACGCGTGTAACGGAAACCAAAAACTCTGGACGCTACGTCGTCGAGTTGTCAAAGTTGTTCAAATGGTACGCGAGTGATTTTACGGATGATGGACGCGGGAAAGCGCGAGACGTGTTACGCTTTGTCGCTCGATTCTTAAACGACAACGGCACCACCGCGCACGCTTTAGATCAACCGAAGTCGGTGTGGCGCATCACGTACGCACCGTATGATTGGACCATGTCGCCGTAATCGAATGCGATGATGGATTTGAAGGTAAAAATCGGAAAGAATCCAAGATGCGGCGCTCAAACGTCGTCAGTGCGGGACGCGCGTCTTTCTTTGTGAGGGAAATGACTGCATCCCTATCGCGCTTGTCGACAGTCGTCCTCGTCAAGCGCGTGACACGCACATGCATGACGCGCACGCGCGCGGCGGCGGCGAATGACTTGGTGCTCGTCGACGAGTTTGACCGCGTGCTCGGGTACGACAACCGAAAGGACGTCGTTCGCGCACGAGCTCGCGGCCGTGGCGTCTACGCCATCATCACCAGGCGTGCAAAATCGAGCTCTGGCGACGGATATGACGTTGAAGTCTTAGTGACGAAGCGCAGCGAGATGAAGGACGCGTACCCGGGACGTTATTGCGTGTGCACGAGCGGCGCGTGCGAGCGCGCCGAAGGTGGTGCGTACGACGCCACGATTCAAAGGGAGATTATTGAAGAGCTCGGTGAGGCGTTTGCGGCGTCGTGCGCGATTGCACCGATGTTATTTCGGTTCGCGTACGAGGATAAGGTGATGCGGATCTTTGGCGCGGCATATGAGGTGACGTGCTCGGGCGAGGCGACGCCGGCGTTTGCCGACGGCGAAGTCACTTGGGCCGAGTTTATGCCGCTACGACGCGCGCAAGAGATGCTTTTAGAAGCCGAAAACGACAGCGGCGGAATACAGTTTACCCCGATCGGCCGGTACGTGCTCGGGGCGTATCTAGCGTACAAGCTGCGTGGAGCTACGCCAGACGTGGACTGGAACAAGCGCGCGTTCGGAGGCGACTAGCGAGAGATGATGAATACGCGTATGGACTTTCGTGATGTAAAAAAATGTACTACTACCTACAGTAATAAAAGTGATGCTGCTTCATCAGTCAGTTTCTGACGCCATCCGTGCGCGTGGCTTGGCCAACGACTTCCGACATTCTCTCATACCAGGGCGAACACGTCGTATTATCCATGACATCCTTAAACGTCTCAAACGTCTTCACCGCACGTAACACCCCAAACATGGCTAAATCCGCATTGTTCGGCGCGTTACCACCACAAAACTTCTTCGCCCCCACGCCTTCGCTGATGAATTTATTCACTTCAAAGTATAAATCCGCGCGTTCGTCTTCGATGCCGTGTCGCTTCTTCAACACCCGGTGCGCGATGACGTACATCGATGCCGCGCCCACCCATCGCGCGCTCTCGCGCTCGAAAAATCCGAAATTCCCTCTCTGCGTGATGTAATCGAATGACTTCACCGCCTCAGCCCAGGTGCGATAAATATTCGGCGTTAACACGTGCACGAAACGTTCGTCAACCCACGCCAGCCACTTACGCTCCTCCTCTACGTACGCCTTTGATTTCTTCCCCGACCACGACGTGCCGTTCGCATCAATCCTCGCCGTGAGTTCACGCATAATGCTCGTCGAATCATTCAATTGCTCGTCGCCCACGAGCACGATGGGCACTTTAGAGTACCCATCCTTGGAAAATTTCAGCTCGCCCTTTGTCAGCGGGTTCACCTCCACCACGTCGTACGGCACGTCATGGTAATCCAAAAACGCCTTCACCTTGTTACAGAATGGACACACGTCATATTGGTACAGCGTAACTTTGGCACCACCGAGCGCGGCGTGCGCGGCGCTCGTGGGTTTCGGTTTCGAGTCAGCCGCCGCGACTTTCGCCTCGGCGAGCGCGACGGCGGAACACGCAAACCCACCCACCGCGATCGCCGCCATCGCCACCGCACCGCGCGAAAACGACGACGACGACGATGCCTGCGCGTGCGACGCCATCGTCGGCGCTCGCGACGCCGCGCCGTCGCGTGCGAGCGCGGACATTGAAGATGATGGCGTTGTCACGCACTGTGACGTCGATGCGCGCGATGCGTTCGCAAACGCGCGCGACGCCGCCCCTGGCGCCGCACCGTGGCGCATCGTCGTCAACACTCGTCTCTGCATCGTACCAAGCGCGCTGGGCGTCGAATGTGCGCGTGCGAAACCGTCGCCGCGCGTCGGTGAATGCCGCAGTGCGCGTCTCACGCCGCGACAAAACAATCGCGCCATGACCACCGCGTATTACGACGCCGCGCGCACGGCGCGCGTCACGAAAGAACTCCTCGTGACGATGGATCTCGAGCGCGTGAGCGAGCGCATGGTGCGCGACGCCGTGCGCGCGAAACTTCGTGCGAATGATGACGCGCTCGGTGATGCCGGTGATTCAAATCACGACGACGGCGGCGTGTGCGCGACGCGCGACGTCGACCCGAACGTCATTAAACGCACGATCGATGAGTTTCTCACCCATGGCACGGTTGGTGAGCCGTACGAGGTGCCGTGGCGCGATGCGGCGGACGCGCGCGCGAATCCCATCAAAAGCGAGCGAACGCCAGACACGTTTGCGACGTCGCCGCCGCTCGTGAAGCGCATGAAGCGCGAGAGCGAGAGCGAGGACGCGAGGGTGACGCTGCCGTATGTATCGTCGTCGCCGGTGGCGGCGAGCGCGGCGGTGGAAGGTGGAGATGCGGATAGGAAGCGCGTATTGAACGCGACGCGCGCGCTCGGAGCCGACGGCGGTTCGGCCAAGGACATCGCAAAGTTTACCAAGCTCGATAAGAGCGGCGTGAATAAGATTTTGTACGCGTTGGCGTCGTCGGGGATTGTGATGCAGGTTGGCGGTGATGGTGGAGCGCCCGTGTGGGTGGCTCGGGAGGAGATGGGGGCGCGCGCGACGAGTTCGGGAGCGACGACGATGCCGGCGATGCCGGCGATGTCGCAGTCGCATTCGCAATCGTACGTAGAACACGCGGCGTCGGGCACGGTTCCGCCCGCTGCAGCGCGCGTGGTGTCGATACCGTCGTCGTCGCCATCGCGCACGGTGGCGAGCACGAGTGCTGGGACAACTGCTGAGGCTGTGGAGGGACAAGTTGCGGAATTGTCGACGACAAAGCGACTCGTCGTTCGCAAGTTTAAAAGCGCAACGCTCGTGGATATTCGAGAGTACTATCAGAAAACCAAAGGCGAAGGACCGTGGTTACCGGGTAAGAAGGGGATTTCTTTGAATGCGTCCCAGTGGCAGGCGCTGTCAAAGGCGATGGGGTCGATTCCAGACGCCATGGCTGAAGCCGAACGATCGAAGAACGAAGTCACAGTGTGCGATTTGGGCGGAAATAGAAAATGCACGGCGAGCGTGTACAAGGGTATGGTTTTACTGAACGTTCGAGAGTACTATGAAAAGAACGGCGTGTTGTGTCCAGGAGCGAAAGGCGTGGCGTTGAGCAAGGACGCGGCGATGAAATTTCTCGAAAGCGTCGAACGCGTCGACGCCGCCGTCGAAGCGCTCGGATGATTCTCCGGCGCGTAAATGTGAAACAAACGAAACGTGAAATGTACAAATGATGGTTGCTGGTTATGCACGCGCGCGCCTCTCACAATCCTCGTCGCATCCAAACGGCGTAATCGTCCCCGCTCGTTGCGAGCTCAAACTCGTCTTCGCTTGGTAAGAGCTCCCGCGGCACATCGTACCTCGGTCCGAGCTTCACGATCAATTTCTCATCTATGTTCGCCACGTACAACTCGCTCGACGCCTCTAAAATCGTCACCACACTCTCACAGCAAATCCCGACACGGCGACGGATGTCCAACAGCGTTTTAATTTCGCGCGGCAAATTGACATTCCAACACGCCGCTTGAGACGCGTCGGCGCACCACACGTGCGGGCCAAACACGCACGGAATTCCGGGATGGAGCAACGTGTACGCGTACCCGCATCCGAGCCGGTCAGTCGGGAACGGCCAATGATTCTGTGGGTACCCCGTGTCGTGGTTATCGACAAACAGCACGGCGTTTTGCGGCGAGTACCCAGCCAATCCCGGCGGTTCGCCTCGACTGTCGCGCAAGCGCCAAAATTCGCGTCGTCGAATCGCCTCTTGCAAAATTCCCTTTGTTGGGAAATCGAACAGCGCCGCGGCGTCGCCCGCGGCGGCGAGCCAATCGAGTAACACTCGCCGCGGGGCGTTTTGGTCGTAATCGAGCACGTCGTGTGTCCATTTCATGCCGACCCAGTTTTCGGCGCAGCAAAATTTCTGAAATCCAACCGTTTTTCCCACGTACTCTCGGGCGTACTCGGGCGCGTATCCTTGTACAAAATCGAACCGCCATCCGTCGAAACCGACGTCATCGCGTAACCACGTTAGCCATTCAATCAATGCGTCGCGGATTTCTGGATTGCTGTGATCTAAATCGGGCGCCATGGCGATGGAATCGCCTGAATCGCTTGCGCCGGTGCCTTCGAAACACGGGTCGTCTTCGGCGATGGCCCACGCGCCCCAGTTGATTTTTCTTCCGCTAGGCGTGACTTCGTCGGCGAAAGACTTGAAACGTCCATCCGTCGTGTATTCCGCGCATCGATGGTTGATGACGACATCCGCGACGGCGACAATGCCTTTGGATTTCAATGCCGCAATCAAAGTCTTGAGCGATGCTTCGTCACCGTACTCGCTGGCGTCTAAATTGTACAGTTCGCTCGGCATGTATCCTTCCGGCGACACCGAAAGCGAAGGCGGAGGCAACCACGCGTGGGTGACGCCGTAACTGGCAATCAAATCCACCCGGTCGAGCACGCGTTCATAGTAATTTTTATCTGAATCGTGCGAGCGGCGCGTCGAGAGCCAATCAAACGCCTGAAACAGCACGACGTCGCTGTACCCGGGTTTGCAGTGTTGGCATTTTTGCGCCTTGATTTGAGACACGGTGTCCTGAAAATGTTCGTCGACGTCGGCGACAAAGCGTTCAATTAAATCTGATGGCTCAAATTGTTTCTCTGAACCGCGAGATTGGAACACGCGATGGGTGGTTTCGCGGGTGGGTAATTTGATCGCTGCGCGTAGAGCATCTTCGCTCGGCGGGGGTGATGATGGCGATTCGGTCGACATTGCGAGTTGACTCGCGTCGGAGGCGTGAGCGATGAACGTCGTCGCGCGTCGGGACATTTCACTCGGCAATGACCCCGCCTTTATCGATGGAAGTGGAAATAAAGGCACCTCGTAATGCTTCGAACAGAATAAGCTGTGTGCGTGTCTATTGGCGTCGTCGTCGTCGGTGAAGACGCGCGTTCGAATTGAAATCTTGGGACGGGACATTGAAATCTTGGGACGGGTACGCGACTCGAGCGCGGCGGCGCGGCGCGACATCGTCGCGCGCACTCGGGCGCCGCGTCGTTGTTGTACCGATGATATTTGCACTGCCATCGCCATTTTTGAATGAGGGTGAAGAAGAAACGTCACGACGCGCGCGATGCGCAATGAAGTTTTTGAGATTTGAGAGCCTCGGACGCGTTGTAAAGAGATTCATGAATAATCAATTGCCCTTAAGCTAAAACTAAAAGAAATACGTCCGATGCGTGCGAGTGAAATAAAAGAATGCGCCAGTCGTCGATGGTTCTGGTGTTGTTGGTTCTCGCGTGTCAATGACACACGATTAGTGGCGCTCGATTTCGCCGAGAATGATTTGCGTCGACGGCGAAATCTTTCGGAGCTTGTTAAACACCCAGTACTTGAACGCCAAATCAAGCGTCACGGGCACCACGGCAACGAAAATGCGCACCGCCATTTCAAAGTGCTCATAGTTGAACCCGTAATGCGTGATGAAGCACGCCAACAGCGCCTGCCATCCATCGGATGAGTGATAGCCGACAACCATATCGGCGCCGAGCATGAGAATAAACGCTTGCGTCGCGGCGTCCAAAGAGATAAACTCATCACTCATCTCATTTAATAACCGTGCAATGTTCATCTTTTGCAACGTAATGATCGTCACGGTCATGATGATAAATACCAACGACCCCAAAGCGTTACCAGTCGCTTCAAAGGATCGTTTTCGTTCGATAGCCTCCAATTTACGCGCCTCCTCACGCAACACGTCCCGGTGTTCATCCGCCGTCGGCACCTTTGCCCCGGAGGTAATTCTATCGTAGTACAATCGCTGCTCAAACTTTTGAATGCCATCCGCCACGCGCTGCTTCTGCGTGACGTTTAACGATCTGTGCAAATCATTCCAGTGCGCGCCGAGCCACGGCGTAATAAACGCGCTCTTCACACTCTGCGCGCACACCCAAGGCGCGACAAAAATCAACAACGTCGCGCGACCGGCAGAGTTTAATAATCTTCTCCACCGCTCACGCTCAGCCGCCGCAGTCTTGGCGTCATCCGAGTCAAAAATCGATTTGAGCGACATCGAAAGCGATTTTTTCGACCCAGACGAAGACGACTTTGATGACGATTTACTCATCTTCCCCGCATCACCGTTACCGCCACCGTTACCGTTACCATTCCCACGCGACGACAAGGACGACGACTCAGCCGCACCGCCACCGCTACCACCGCTCGACGCATCGCTATTCTTCCCGTCGTCTCGCGGCCCAAACGCATCCGTAGCCCCCTTGTCGCTCAACGCCTTCATCCGTCGCGCCTGCGCCCGCGCCCGCGCGCCGCCACCGTCGCCGCCGACGACGACGCCACCACGTACCGTTCGTCGTCCCTCGCGCCCCACCGCCGCGCGTTCGCCTCGCGCGGCGTCGCGAACGCGCGATGAATGCGACGTCAGCGATTCGAAGACCGCATCGCCACGGCGCACCGCGCGCACCGCCGCGCGCGACGCGCGCGCGGTCGTCGCGATCAGCGACGACGACGACGGCGATTGACGCGGCATCGCGCGCGAACACGCACCGTGCGCCGTCATCGTCATCGTCGACGATGGCGCGCGAAAGTGTGACGTGCACTCGGGTGGATTACTCCTCGTACATCACTCATCGACGCGCGCATCGCGTCGCGACGCGCGCGAGATGTCCGCCAAGCCGTTTGATTACTCAAAGTGGGACAACATCGAGCTGTCGGACGACGAAGACACCCACCCGGGGGCGCAGTTTATCGAGAAGGAGACGCTGAGACGGATTAAGCGAGAATCGCATGCGAATGCGGAGCGCGAGCGCGTGCAGGCGATAGAGGCGTTAAAGGGGGAGTTGAAGGCGGCGAAGAAGGCGGTGAAAGAGGGCGAAATAGCGGTCGTCGACGCTGTCGAACGCGGTGGTGCTTCAGGGGCGAGCGGTGGTGATGACGGTCAATCTGATTCTGGAGCGTTGAAGGCGTTGAGAGCGGAATTAACGTCGCGCGTCGCCGCCGTGCGGGACATAGAGGAGAAAATTGCGACATTGGAGCATCAGAAAAAGTTTAACGCCGAGGAAATGTGCTACGTTGCGGCTGAGAAGACGCTTGTGGGGAAGGAGTGCGCGCCAGAGGGCGAAACCGAACGCGCGCGAACGATGTCGTACGAGACGTTTTCAGAGACATACAAGGCGGATATGGATGCCATCGCTCGCGATAACGCATCGATGACGTATGGAGAACTTGGAGAGTGGTTTCGCGACGGGCGTTTGCATTTGTTGCACGAACACGCGACTGGGTATTTGTTGCTCAAAGCGTTGTACTTGCAAATGGAGAAGAAATCGGGCGAGGCGCGGACGTGCGCTCGCGTGGCGTTCGCGTGTAAATCCATCGGTGAATTCGCCGAGGCTGGAGCGAAGAGCGCACGAGATGCGGCGGGTCCATTTTTCGCGCGATTAGATTCAAACGATGACGTGGCACGAGAGTATGAGAAATCATTCGAGGATTACTTTGGTAAATTGCGCGAACGCGCGGCGACGAAACTCGCAGAGGAAGCGGCGGCGGCTAAGACGACGACCGCCGCCACTGGTGAGGCGGGCGGTGATGAACCCACGAGCTTGGAAGAAATTCCACGCGAAGACCGACTGGGACCTGGGGGATTAGACCCGGTGGAAGTGTACGACGCTTTGCCGCAGCCGATGCGAGACGCGTTCGACGCCGGCGACGTCGGCGCGTTGAAAAAGTACGTCAACGCCCTACCTCTCGAGGAAGCGCGCGCGCACATGAAAGCCATGGTTGATTCAGGGCTCTGGGTGCCCACGCCTGGGGAAGATCCCGGTGAGGCGTTGCGATGAGCCGCGTAGCCGAGAAGAAACAATCTTTCATTCAAGCGACATACATTCATTGTTTACAATACGCACAATGCACACGCGCACCGCCGCCATCATGCGAAAAACACAACACAAACCAATCAAACGATATGCACGACGCGCGCATTCACGTCGCGCACATCGAACAGACATCGCACCGACCGATGACGACGCGCGTCCTCGTCGACGTCGTGGATAACACCATCAAGCGTCATTCTTTCGCGCGCGTGCGCTCGCGAACGCCCGACATGGGGTCGCCTAAAACTCGGCGCAAGCATCCATCGTCGTTGTCGTCATCCGTGCGATGGTACGCGTCGTCTGTCGTGCCCGCGCGGGCGTTTCATGCGTTCGATCGATGGATGCATGCTGGACCCATCATCCCACAACGTTACGACGCCTCATCGTCGTCGGCGTCGTCGCGACGCGCGCATGCGTCGGCGTACGACGACAGTCGCGATCGGTTGCGGTGTTTGCGAACGCCTGGGGCGATCGTCAAGACGTTGATTGCGGTGTTGGTGGTGATGTGGCTGATCTCTGCTCCACAAGCGTCGACGACGTCGAAGACGCCGACGGGCAGCGTGGATGCGTATCATCCGCGCGTGGCGACGAGCGAACGAGGGGTGGGTGATGCGTCGGTGAACGCCGCACCGCGGACTGGGGCTGTGCGAAAGCCGCGACAGGTGACGGCGACGAGCGCTACGACGAGCGAGAAAGCGGGCGAGAAAGCGAGCGACGAAGCGGCGAAAGATATAAACGGCGACAATCACGTCGACGTTGCGTCGGTGACGTCGGTGAGTAAGCGCATCTCTCACTCAGTGTCATCATCGGTGTCGAAGGATATAGAGGCCAAGGCGGAGGAGGCGTTGGAGGTGCTGCGCGAGCTTCGGGACGCGGTGGATGAAGACGTCGAAGTACAATCCAAATCGACCGCCGAGAACACCGAGAACGCCGGCGTCGATCCTGATTTTGACGGCGCGGCGACTTCTGATGACGGTGTCGAGGACGTCAAGCCGAAAACGTCGAGCTCGGTGTCGTCTTTGAGTGGTGTTGAAGACGCGGATGACGGTCACGAGGCGCGAGCGCCGGCGACGACGGCGCCCAAAATAAGCGATGAAACCGCGCGCGCGTTGCGCGAGGAATTAGAAAACTTGCGCCGCGTGCCGCACACGAAAGTGAATCGCATCGCACACGTGACTGGGGCTTTAGACGATGACGTGATTGATCCGTCAAAAATTAAAGTAGTCTCCCTGAACAAGCCGCGCGCGTACGTGTACGAATCGTTTCTTTCAGATGAGGAAGTCAAGCATGTGTTAGATTTAGCCAACAAGTCTGGGTTGAGTAAATCCGGCGTTGTTGATTCCACCACTGGCGGGTCCACTACGAGCGATATTCGCACGAGCACTGGGACATACATTGGAAAAGGACACGACGACGTGATTAAAAGAATTGAAAATCGCATCGCGTTGTGGTCACAAATTCCCGTCTCGCACGGTGAGTCATTGCAAGTGTTGCACTACGACCCAGGTCAAGAGTATAAAGCACACTTTGACTATTTTTTCCATGAAGCTGGCAAGAAGAATAACCGCATCGCCACGGTTTTGTTGTATTTGTCTGACGTCGAAGAGGGCGGCGAAACGGTGTTTCCAAAGACAAACCTCCCGCTCTCGCGAAACCAATCAATGTTTTCGGAGTGCGGCAACAGTGGCCGATCTATTAAAGCCAATCGCGGCGACGCATTGTTGTTCTGGAGCATGACTCCAGGGGGAGAATTAGATTCCGGGAGTTCACACGCCGGATGTCCGGTCATTAAAGGCGAAAAGTGGACCGCCACAAAGTGGATGCACGTCAACCCGCTCGGCTCCCGCGATGAAGAAGTGCACAAAATCTTCTACGAAGGAGGTCCCGAAGCCACGGTGGGATGCAACGACACGAATACTCGATGCCATTCGTGGGCGACGTCTGGAGAGTGCGATAAAAATCCTGCGTACATGCGCGATTCGTGCTCCATGTCGTGCCGCGTCTGCCGAGGCGGTTGGCGCGACGGGAGCTACGTCAGACCCGCAACTCGTGAATAAACTGAATCGACTGAATACAACGATAGACTACACAATGTACAATACACTACTAGCTCTCCTTCTTTCGCTTTTTCCCAAACACCAAATATACGTTAAATCCGACGAGGAACGTCTGCGCGCCGACGACTAGCGCGCGTTCCCACGCCGCATCGCGCCGCGACAACGCGTAAAACCTCACAATCAAATACGGCTGCCACGCGAAACGAATGGGCACTAACGTCGCCGCGTATAGCGCGTTCCAAACCTTCCGCGCGCCCGGACGGCGGCGAAGAATGAGAAACAACGTGTTCCACTCCACCAACCCATTCCTGCACGTCTCCGCGGCGTGCGCAGGGTGTCGCGCCGGGTACGTGAGCAGCGCGAACGTCACCGCGTGATGTAAGAGCACCACGCTGGCGGCACGCGGGACGCAGTGCGGCGCAAACGCGATCCAGGCGGTGTCGAAAGCGATGTATGCCATGAAGCACACCGTGACGAGCCACGCGTCGACGAGCGACGGCGCGAGAAGGCTCAACGAGCACAGAGTGGCGATGATGCATAGAATTGGGACGTTTGCGGCGTCGTGCGCGGCGATGCACGGCGTCGGCGTCGACGTGCGCGGCGGTGCGCGCGACATTGGCGCTTGACGGCGACGAGAGCGACATGAAAAGCGTCGCGCCGCATACGTTCGCGTCGATACAATAGACAAAAAAATACATATAGAATTACACACGCACGTGAGGGCGTGGAAAACAAATATTAATCGTCATCCATGTCGCGGTCGGGGTCGAATCTCGCGCGAGACGCGGAGGACGGCACATCGTGGAAGCTATTGACGCGCGTCATCGAAGTGGCGGCTGACGCGTGAAACCAACACTCGCGACTCTTCGCGGCGTATTCGCGACGAGAGTGCGCATAGTTGAAATCATCAGCGGTGATTTTGACGCCTTCGCAGCAGTCGCGGTGCTCGTCGAAGAACGCGTCAAAGCCGCGACGTAAGACGTACATGTGCGGAAACGACAACGCGGGATAATCCGCGATGTGATCTCTGCGGTCTAAATTACGCACGTGACGCCACATGCGCGAGGAATTATCAATGCCGTGTTCGCAGTAGAACACGAGTACCGTCGTCGCGCCGGCGTTGATGCCGAGCTGGGTGGTTAAAAACCGCTGCACGTCGAGCGGCTGATACATGTTGAGCGCGCTCGCGATTCGGCCGGCGGCGTATTGATACGGAAAACGACAATCAATCAGCACCACATTCGGCGGCGTCCCGTGCGCGAGTGGAGGTGTCGATGCCGCAGATGACGTCGACGGTACCGTAAACGCCACTCCAGACCCCGCGCTCGCGGGCGTGGCGTGCCTCGAACGCGCCGCGGCTGCTTCCACGAGCATAGACCGCAACGTCGCGCCGTCCACGAGCGGCAATCCGAGCACCGCATCGAGTGCGCTCGGAATCATCGCGCACGGCCCAGCCAACGCAGGAGTCGCAGGCTCATCTAAATCCACGCGCTCAGATGCGTCGTAGCGCGTGTCCCCGCGGCTCGGCGTGTACCCAAACGACATGCCCACGCCCAAGCCCAGCTTTCGCGGCGGCGCCGGCGGCGACGACGACCGTTTCGTCGGCTCCGGCGACGTTGCCCCCGGTCGCAACACAACATCATACACATTAACATTCGTGTGACCATCATGCGCGCGCGCATCACGCACCGCGGCGTTGGTGCGCGGCGTAGACTCTACGCACGCCGCGAGCGCCGCTTCGAGTCCGCGCGTCGTCGTCGAAGTCGTCGCCTCCTCACGCTCTTTACGCTTCAAAGACACCACGCGTACGTCGTCTTCGCTCGATGATGACTTTAAATACGGCGTATCAAACGCCGCCTGCGCCGCCTGCGCCGCCACAGCACCCGCGGTCGCATCGTTTTCGTCGTTGTTTAAATTTAAATCTGCATCGTCGAATGCGTCGCTCGCCTTCGCAAATGTCAACGACTTGCGCGCCGGAGGCGAGGCGAACGACGGATGTGACGCGCCGTGTGTTTTTGTGCGCTTATTCGCGCACGCCGCCGGGGCGACGGCCGCGGCGTTGGTCGACATCGCGCGCGTCGCGCGTTGGCGCGGCGCGGTGCCGATCGACATCGCACACATAGCCGCGCGCGCACATGCGATAAAAACCACGTGATAGACTCTTAATATTTTAATATACGTGGTAGTGCACACATTGTTGTGATAAAATACACATTTCACACATATACATAGTGGATTCATATTTTTGTATACGAGAACGTCCATTATTATCGATACCGCGGTCCGAAATATTGTTTTGTTGCCACGTGGCGCGTGGTCGTCTCTCCGACCTTTCGCGACGCGCGTCGTCGCGCGCACGCGTCGTCGCGCGCGCGTCGCCGCCTCGAACGATGTCGACAAATGATCTTAGCCATCGCGTTCGCTCTCGCGCGCGTCAGCCGCGTGACGCGCGTGTAGATGAGACGGCAACGTTTCGAGCGGTGGCTGGATATGCGTGCGAGTGGTGGGTTCGCGACAGCCCTCGAGTCAACGAAGACTTGAGCTACTCTTGCGGGCATGAAAAAATAGACCCGGAGCTAGAGATCCACGCACGCTAACGGTTGTCGTACATCAACGCAATCTCCTAAGCGGATGATGTTCAATTTTTATTCTTTACGTGGATGGCGTCGCGCTCGCGCCGCGGCCGAGGTTTCCAAAATTGCTCTACGACCGACACCATCATCGCATCCGATCACGCCACGCGACAGGCGCATGGAAAATCGACGACTTGAGCCACACCACCGACGGTGACCGAGCCGATGTGTGTACTCGAGCATGATTACAAAGCTCTCTTTCGGTTCGCGCCCGACGGCCGACGCTGGTCGATTTGAGCGCTCCCGCGCGCGTTTCTCGCGCACCACACTGCCCAAACACGCCTCGCTTGGCAAACGCCGCGAAGGGCATCACCCACACACACGTTTTGCGCGAACGCACCTTCCGCGACAGCGCAGCATCACGGCATCGGTGCGCTATTCCACGCGAGCGAGACGAAAAAAACAGCAGCGGCGTGTGCACCCGCGCGCGACCTTTACACGGAATACGTCATCCAATACTATAGATGCTCATATATGTATGTAGTAAATTTATGTCGACACAAAAGTCGAGTGAACACCCATCCGCGTTAGCTCACTGCGTGCCGCGCGTCGTCGTCGTCGTCGTCGTCGACGACGACGCGGGGAATGATCACCGCCGACATCGACGCGCACGCGTGTGAAATATTTACTTTCTGCGATCCCATGTGCGATCACGCGTGTGACGCGTCCGCGCGCGCGTGGAACACGCACGAAGAGCTGTTGTTTGAGGCGAAGAAAACGATCGAGTTGATGACGGCGTTCGAGGGCGCGGTGGCGTCAGAAGCGACGACGACGGCGGCGAATGCGAGTGCGATGGAGACGTCGGCAATGGTGGGTGCTGGGGCGGGGCACGGTCTCGAGATGGCGACGGGAACGACGACGGGCGCGCGGGTGGATACGAACCCCACGAAGAAGCGGGGGCGTCCGCGAGGCTCAAAGACGAAACGCACCACCGGTATCGCGGTCGAGCGCGTGGTTAGGAAACCTCCAGTGAGTATAGCCCCACACACTGGTGTTGAGCTGGGATTTTGTACGAGTTGTAAGCGTAGATTGCCTCTGAAGGACCATTTCCAGGAGGGTCGTAGAACGTGCCTGAACTGTTTATCCTGGCACAAGCTGTACGCGCGGCGCACCAGGCGCGTCAAGTGCGCAAATCTCAAGCACGAAAACGCCATGGCGTCCAAGCTGAAAAATGCTGGCGACGCCGCGGCGTCTGATGCGCGCGATGCGCCCGCCTCAGCCGCGCCAAACCGCGACTAGACGCGCGCGATTCGTCGCGTCAATCGCCTGCTCTATAGAAATTCAAACATATTGGACTATTGTATTACCGGTACCTGAAAAATAAACATTGAAGCAACATCTCACGTGCGTCTCATCGCGCGTCGCATCGATGCGCCATCAAAGTCCTCGCGCGTCGGGTCGCCATCAAATGCCAAACCGACCGCGACACGCCCACGTATTTATCACACACAACGCATGTGCTTATTCCTACCGGTACCGTATTCAAAACTATACACGTCCTATATGATCATCGTCTCCGGCATGGATTGTCACAACATATCGTTGATACCTATATACGATACACACTACGTAACGCCCCCCTCCGGTCGGATTCCGGCCTTCGTGGTCGCATCCGCGCGCGCGGCGTCACGTCCACGCGCGCTGGCTGCCGCGATGACGTTCGCTCGCGCGATCGCCCCCGCGCGCCCGCGCGCGATCATCACCATCGTCGCCCTGGTCGCGTTCGCGGTCGCGGTCGCGACGTCGTCGCCGTCCGCGGGCGCGTTCCGGGTGACGCCGGGCGCGGATGATGCGGGCTATGCGTTGACGACGCGCGCGCGGCTGGTGACGCGCGCGCGCGAGGGGTACGGCACGGCGACGGTGAATAAGGGTTTGTTGACGTATGCGTCGTCGTTGGGTGCGGATGATGTGGATGATGGACGCGGATTGCCGTCGGTGGAATCGGTTGGAGGCTCCGCGGCGACGAGCACGACGGGGGGCGCGGCGGCGACGGTGACGGATGGTGGTAAGCCGGCGGTGAGTACGGATGAGTCGGACCAAAAGGCTATTGCTGAGTCGACAGGGAAAGCCGTCGAGGAGGAGAAGAAGACGTCTACGACGCCGGAAGAAACATCTACGACGCCGGAGGA
>WMKK01000004.1:49773-72909 GCA_012295225.1 Ostreococcus mediterraneus
ACGCCGGAAGAAACGTCTACGACACCAGAAGAAACATCTACGACGCCGGAATCGTCTACTTCTACCATGCCAACGGACGTTGAACGCAGGTCTACGACGTCAAGAACGGATACCGCCGCCGACGTTGTCGTAGACAGAGTAATCGTGGATGATTCAACGAGTGCTGACAGCGAAAGAGAAGACAAAGAGACAAAACTCATCTTTGGCTACGACCAACAAACGCTCGTCATCATCGCGGGCGCGGCTGCTCTCGTTCTCATGGTTCTCTATTACACGTGCTGCCGCACGAACCATAGGTATGAACCCATTCCAAGTGAAGAAGTGTAGTCTGCATTGTTAGCTGACGATTTGTTTGATGTTGTACAACGCATTGGTCGAGTGAAATGGTTTTGAGTCCGTAGAAATTCCAGGCGCGAGAGGCACGAATGTGTCAATGGGCATACGTAATGTTTATTAATAACAAAGAATTTTGAAATGGCTGTTAATTTCATCAGTGCGCGGCAATATACACGTACATTGCCTTTCTAGGTGCTCTAAGTCAGTCTCCAAATGCAAGCGCCGTTTACGCCGTGTAAAGGCCCTTGGCGACGCGGACATCCATCTTGTACTTGCTCATGCGCGCCTTTCTGCGAGCACCAGTGTTCTTGTGCAAAGTCCCACGCGCCACAGCCTTGTCAACACTCTTTGTCGCCTCAGAGATGAGCTTTTCCAAACCGCTAATGTCACTCTCCGAGCACGAATCCGCCGCCATGAGCGCTTGCGCGTTCATGAAAACCTTCTTCATGCGCGTCGTGATTTCAGACTTGCGAGCCTTGTTGTACAAGCGCTCGTTAGCGGACTGCACGTAAAAAAAGCAATAACATACTGTCAGTATCACGCACCAATACGGCGACATGCGTCACTATACACACTCAAACACCACGTCGACTTTTCCCCTCGCGCGCGCTTTTCCAATAGGGTTTCTTTCCACCTCGAGCGCGCTTCGCCCCCTCCTCACCGCGCACGCACGCGCACACATCGCATCAAACTCGATCCTAAACGCACCTGCTTCGCGCGCGCCTCCTTGTTTTGCTTCGCTTCAACGACGAACGCCCCTTGTCGACGAGCCGCAGACGTCGAGATACCTACGAACCCGCGCGAGAGGGTTTGGGCAAGATAACCCACCACGCATCCGTCAGTCACGCATTCTCTCATCACACCCTCGTCGACGCACGTCTCGCGCCAAACTCCGCGCACAACGACGCAAACTATTTTTCTCCACGATTCCCACGCGCGCGACCGCGCTACCAGGCGCGCCATCGTTCGCCAGGCGCGCCATTCGCGTCGCGCATGCAAGCCCTACGCCGCCTCGCGCCCTCTCGCGCGCCCTCTCGCGCGTCGCTCCAACGCGCGCGCATCGCTCCAACGCGCGACGCGTCGACATCTCACGCGGCGCATCGTATACGTACCTCTGCGCAACCCAGACGTAGTGGGCGCGACCGCGTGGGTGAAGGACAGGGCGAAAGACATCAGCGCGACGTCGTGGTGTGGCGACCGACGGCGCGCCATCGGGCGAGGTGACGTCGAGCGACGCCAAAGCAAATATTCGGACACACGACACGTACTCTATTCCATCTCCGGTGATATACGATACACTGCGTTATTTATCACAGATATAAAATTGCGCTCGGACATACGGGCCGTATACAGTGGATGCGTGTACGGTGAATGGTGATTTTGTACTTTACTTCGCCGTGCGCTGTCGGTGGTGTCCGCGCGCACCGTTGACGTCGTCGTCGCCATCGCGCGCCTGCCGTCGACGACGACGCCCGAGGACGACGACGCGATGACCGCGGCGCCGATGCCGCCCGCGTCGCTCGCGTACGCCTCGCTCCCGGCGGCGGCGAAAGCCACCGCGCGCGAGCTCGTCGCATCCATGGGGGCGCGATTAATTTTAAGCGGCTACGACGGCGTCACGGCGCGAGAAATCGCGCACGCGCTCGACGCATCGACGTCTCACGCGATGCGCGAGCGCGTGCGTGATGCGTTTGGGAAGTTTGCGCAAGGGGATGCGCGCGGTGAAAGCGGTGGGGTGACGTTGAGTGAGGCTTTCGTGGAGGATGCGATGCGCGCGTGTTCGAGCGATTGGATTACGCGCGCGGATACGGCGTCGACGACGACGACGACGACGACGACGACGACGAATGTTGATGGTGCGTATGTGTATGATTTACCTGGTCGGGAGTTTAGACCGCCGAAGACGTGGTTGGGGGCGAGGAATGGGGAGAGCGCGCGCGCGCGAGTGCGCAAGCCGCACGCGAGCGTGCGCGACGTGTTGCGCATGTGTCGTGGGAGCGGTGGCGCACAGTGCGCCGCTGCGCCTGGTGGTGGTGGTGGTGCTAGTACCGGTGCTACTGGTGCTACTGGTGTCGGTGCGAGCCTTGTGACCATCGGTGTGGGAGCGGATGATAAAGGCGCGGCGAAGGATGCGATTAGTCCGCCGAGAAAGCGCGAAGCCGTCGTCACCAATCCGCTCATGAAGGCAGTCGTTGCAGCCAAGGCGGAGGCGAAGAAGTCCGGTAAGAAGGGTGCTAAGGGCGCGGCGGCGGCGGCGGCGGCGGCGGATGGCAAGGATGGTAAGAAACGTAAACGTAAGATTGACAAGGCGAATGAAAAAGCGGGCAATCACCTCTCGCTCGTGCACTGGGTGGGCCAAGGCGTGGTGGATAAAGTGCGCCCCGATCGAACGTATTACAGCGGGTTTACATGCAACGATGACACGTTTAAGAAGGGCGACGCGGTGTATTGTTTACCCGAAAATACCAACGAGGACATGTATTTGGCGCAATTGGAGAGCATGTTTGAAGACGAGGAAGGCAAGTGGATCGAATGCTGCTGGTTTATGACGCAAAAAGAAGTGCAACAGTTTGGAGGGAAACTCCCAGCTGATACGGTTGAACATGAATTATTCTTAGGCACCTCCGTGGACGTCAACGCCATCGCGAGTTTGGAGGGAATGGCACCCGTGTACACGCACGAGAAATTCGTCCAAGAGGTTGAAAAAGCGAAAGCGAGTCGGGCGAGCGCATCCGACGCATCCGACGCCAACGCCCAGGCGTCATCCGAACCGCCGCCGGCAAAGAAGAAGAAATCATCGTCGTCATCCTCCACAAACAACGCCAATGMCGACGACGACGACAGCGCCGGCGCGTCGAGCACCGTCACAGACAAGCGCTTCTTCGCGCGTAAAATCTTCATCCCAAACAAAGGCGGAAGCTTCTACCCGCTTCAATGGACCCCCGAGCGCGGGTTTTGGGTCGACTGGTCCGCGTTGAGCAAAAAGAAGAAAACAACCGCAAAGAAATCCAAATCAACCAAACGTCGCGCCGGCGCCTAGCTCGTCGATTCGTCGCGTGTAACCTACCGCAAGACAAAACGCATATACACATCATGACGGGTTTCCTTTAAAAATTTAAACTGTCAACGCATCGCCGTCGTCTTCGCCCCCAATCCTCGACGCGCGCACGCGCGGGATGACGCGCACGGACGTCGCCGCGCGCGCCGACGCCACGCACGACGCACCGCTCGCGCCGCCCCACCCCGCGCACCCGCGCGTGCCGTCGTACGGCGGCGGTGGTGAGCTGCATCTCGCGCTCGCGTTGCCATCGATCGCCGTCGCGTGGTCGTCGTCGTGCGACGCGCGTGCGGGCGATGACGGGGGCCTAGGCAAAGTGCAGGCGCTCGCAAACGATGGAGCAATCATGCGCGCCGTCGTTGGGTTACTCACGGCGTGTGATGTGTCGTATTTGTGCGTGAATGTGTGATGTGATTTTGGATGCGCGTAATCTTGTTTCGCGTCGAACGCGTCGAAATGTACGGCGTCTCGCGGCGATGCGTGTGGTGGTGCGCGTGACTGACGCGTGGGTGTGTTTTGTATATGTGTTTCGCCGCGCGCACAGGTCGACGACGTTGAAGATGCCGAAAAGAAGCGCTGAGGTATCGTCGAAGGCGTCGTTGACGGAGCGCGCGTTGCGTTTAGACGCGACGTGTTTAGATGCGCGCGCGTGTGCGACGTTACCGAAAGCCACCGCGATAGCGTCTGCGTCTGTGGCCGTGGGTACGGCGGTGGGTGGACAGACGGCGTTGCTCGCGGCGCCGAATGTGGCGGGCGAAGGCGACGCGGGCGCGGATGCGATGGACGCGTCGGATGATGGACGAAACGCGCTCGCCGTCGCGCCCGCGGTGTTAACCGCCACTGAGCTCGTGAGTGCGTCGGTGGATGATAACGCGATGATTATGGATGTCGCTCGCGCGATCGAGGATGTGCGCGAACGCGTGGAGTTGGCTATCGGGCACTGCGACGTGGGCGATGGCGGGCGAGACGAAGACGTCGCCGACGCGATGACGATTGTTGAATTGCGTGAATTAACGTCAAAGTGTGAGATGCTTCGCGATCGCGGGTTATTGCATCGCATTGGCAAAGACGAATTGATCAAAGTTTTAGAAATTTTAGAGAGTACGGCGCGCGCAAGTGATGATGTGATGATTGAAGCGCACGAGAGCGCGAGAGACGCAAACGCGCAACGCGTAATGAAAGCAGTCGAGGCTATCGGGGCGTATTTTGTCATCTTGTCCGCCGCAGACATGCCCAAGGAGATTTTCGGAGAAGAAGCAATCGACAGGATGATTGAGCGCACCAAACAGCACTTGGTTCGTAACGTGTTCGTGTTTCACGACGCCGGGTTGTGGAACGTGCATCGCTCGGCGGAGGGAGACATTGAAAAGGAGAATGACATCGGCGGCGAAGGTGGCGCCAGCACGCCAATCAAGACAGCGAAGAAAGGAGCGAGTAGTGCGAAGAAGAGCGCCGCGAAAGCGTCTGCCGCGAAAGATACATCGTCGGGCGCGGCGAGCGGCGTGAGTGGAGCGGCGCGTAAAGTTGCCGACGCCGTGGGCGTGAAAATCGGCGTCATCTTTACGCACTTGTCTAGTTTAATCTCTCGACTGACTCTACCAGATGCCACGGTATTACAGCTCACGTCGCTGTCGTTTTTGTCGTTTGGTATTGAGAACCTGAGTTTTGTGCAGCTTAAATCTGTCGAGCTGGTGGTGAGCATCTTTTCGCAATACGTCGAACATCGCGCGTTTGTCATTGACAACATTTTGGCATCGTTGAACAAGATTCCACCGGAAAGCCGCGATTTGCGGTGTTACAACGTCCCAGGTGAAGCATCGACACAAATTCAGGTGTTAATTGCATTGTTGATGAAGTGCTTACAGTCATCGGTGGATTTCGTCGACGCGAGCGTTTCGTCGGCGCGCGCCGACGTCAGCGACGCCGAAGCTGCGGCAACGGATGTTGAAGCTCGATCGTTCGGCGCAGCGTTCATGTGGACCAATTACTTTTGGAAAGATCTTCTCACGCGCTGGCCGAAAGTCAAAGCCGCGGATAGTGAGTTAAATTTGCGCATTGTGATCAACAACACGCTCGTCGACGCGTTGGCGTGTCGCAATCTCCCTGAATGGCCCGTGGCGAATAAGCTCATCTTGAATCTCGCCGCTCAGCTTCTCGGTGAGCTTGGATTACAAAGTAAGGATGCAAAGATACGCGAAATAGCGCTTGACTTTTTGGGACAAATTGCGGCGCGATTACACGCCGACGCCAAGGCGTGCGAAGAGGACGAAGCGTGGCGTGATTTGCCGCGCGCGAGCGACTTTGACTTTACCGAGGCGGAAGAACACGCTGGCGGCGGCGACAACGTCGCGACATCTGACGCCGGGGTCAATGGCGTGATCAAACGCGCGTTGTTGTTTGCGCAGGAAGATAGCTCGAAAATCAAAACAAAGGTGGACGCGGCCACGGCGTCGACGACGGCGTTGATGACGTTTGACGAAGCCGCGGAGGAAGTGTTTGTCATGGAGTCCATTTTGGTGCGCTATCTCGCCGAGAATAACCGCGGAGACGCGGCTTCAGCGGCGGTGACCCACCGACGCGCCGGCGATGACGTGTTGCCGTCGTCGACGACGACGGCGCGCTCAAAGGACGCACCGACAACGAGCCGAGTGACGTTGCACACGTCAGCGATGGCGTACCATGTCGCTCAATTCGCGCGCGACGCCGAACGTGCTGGCGTTGGTTTCCGCCAAGATGTTACTCCTGGGGGCACGCGCGCGATGTACGGCGCGTTGCACGCCGCCATGTCTCGCGTCGCCGCCGTCGCTCGAATCGCCGCGCCCGACAGCTCTCGCGCGCGACTCAGTCGCGACTTTGCCAAGTCGTTGACGCTTCGTCTCAATGCCCGCCGCCCGTTGGCGCGCCAGCTCAACCGACTCGTGCAGCGCATCGTCGGCATGCTCGACGACTCCGGAGTGTTGGTTCGCACAAGCGCCACGCGCGCCATCGGCGTGATTTTAGACGAAGATCCTAGCGTGTTGCGCGATTCAGCAGAAATCGAACAGGCGTTGCGAATTCGTCTCAAGGATACCGGTACATCGGTTCGTTCCGTCGTCGTCGATGTCCTTGGTCGTCAAATGATTCGCGACATCGCACTCGCGGATAAGTATTACGACATGATTGAAGATCGCGTCAGCGACGTCGGCGTTTCGGTGCGTAAAAAAGTAGTCACGGTGTTGCACGAGTGTTTACGCAACGCAAATTTTGCGCACGCTAGACAGACGATAAAGTTGTTGGCGTTTAGAATTTTGGACGAAGATGAAGGCATTCGTTCGCACATCGTGCGTATTTTCCGTGAGCTCTGGTTTTCACCGCTCGCGCGCGGCGGCGGACGTCGACGACGCCGTTTGGATGGTGACGATGATAACCATGCCGCCGCCGACAATGGTCATGACGACAACGACGATGACGACGATGACGATGATGATGATGATGATGCTCATGACATCGATGACTATGATTCATACGCCGTCGTCGCCGGCGCTGAAGATGACGATTCCGTCGCGTCTCGCGCCCGGCGCATCGTCGACGTCTCGTGGGACGTCTATCGCTCCGTCTCGCGAAGCGGCAAGCAGAAACTCCCGTTACTGCCGACGTTTCCAATCGTATCGATTCTCACGCACGTGTTGTATCCGAGCGAGGATGAACGACTCGAGACGTGGGTGAACGTCGCTGGTATGTCGCGCGTCGCGCGTCGCGTCGTCAATTACATGCTCCACGCGCTCATCGAAAGCGAATCCAACGAATCAAACACCAACGGCACGAGCGGCGGCGCGCGGCAGTTACCTGACACCGCAAATGTTGCGCCATGGAGCGTCAAGTACGCCGTCGGTTTACACGTCTTCACCGTTGTCGACCCGGTGTTATGCCTCCCGTCGCGAGACCCGACGCGTTTCGCCGTGGCGTTGCAGCCCTATCTGAAGCGCGTCGATGACGACGAAACCGACGCGCCATTCGCCGGCGAGAAACTCCAGTGTATCATGAGCGTCATTCACGTCGTCACTGAACACGCTGGTCGATTACCGCAATCCGTCGCTCGAGAAATTGAACGAGACTTGCGCGTGCTCTTGCTTCGGCATCACGACAAATCCGTCATTTACTATGCGTGCAAGGCGCTGTGTGCGGTGACCGCGACGCAGGGCGGGCGGTCAAGCGGTACGATTTCCATGCTTAAACGATTCGTGTCCATCGTGCTCGATTCTCTCGCCGCCACTGGCGCTGGTGGTGACGCGACGCTCGACGCTCGCCAACGCGCGTATTGCGCGCGTTCGTTGTACGTCCTCGGGAACATTGCGCGATTTGGCGCCGACGTCGTCGACGCCGCGTGCGCGAGAGATGAGTGTGAGATATCGATTTCGGATTTGCTCCGCGTGTTTCGAAAAACGCTCGAGAATCAACCTGAAGATGAGTACGAACTCACGCGAGGCGCGCTCGGCGCGTGCGGCGATTTGTTCGTCGCCCGCCCCGAGTTGATGTTTAACGCTCAAGGCGGATTTGGCAAGGGAAGTTTCGATTTAATCATGCGTGCCGCTCTATCTACGACCGCTGAACGAGGTTTAAAAGAGCAATCGTTGCACAACCTCAGCGAGCTCATTCGCGAGGAGGAGCTTCGCATGAGCGCCAACGCCGGAGGAGCGTCCATCGACGACGCCAAATCCGTCGCCAAGAGCGCCCAGAAGCGCGCTCGAGACGCGGAAAAGTTACAAATAGTCAATGGCGAGCGTGACAGATCCATCGCGGGTGGTATCGCGCAGAGATATTGGAACGATGTCCTCGCGTTGTGCGTCGACGACGCCGCGGGCGTGCGCCTCAAGGCGTTGCATTTGGTCGAGCTCGTGCTCAGGCAAGGACTAACGCATCCCGCGAGCGCGTTTCCCACGCTCGTTGCCACGCAGCTCGACCCGTCGCCAGGAGTGAAACGTCTCGCGCGCAAGTTGCTCAAGACGCAATACACCAGGCACGGGGCGGCGTTTTTCGAGCATCAGCTCGCGCGAGGCGTCGAGCTCGCGTACGCGTTTAAACGACGTTTGGAACACGCGGCGAGACGACGTAAGCGACAGCAACGAGCAGAAAATAACGGTGGTGGTGGTGGTGCTGGCGATGACGGCGATAACGAAGGAGGCGAAGTAGATGTCACGAAACACGCGACGCCGAACGCGGCGGAAGGCTTTGGGTTCATTTATTCCTTGGTGAACGGAACGCGCACGTCGCGAAACGCGTTTTTAAACACCCTCTTGAGACGGTTTGAAACCGCGTCGTCTTCGTCGAGTGCGTCGACGACGTCGACCGCATCAGATGTCATGTTCTTGCGATTCCTCGCGGGCGTGGTCGTTGAACTTCCATTCACCACGGTTGACGAGGCGTTGTACGTGGTGTTTCAACTCAACCGCGTCATTTCGTTGCGCGGCGGGTTGTTGCTTGAAAATCTCGCCAAGGCGTTGAAACGACGCGACGACGACAATGACGGCGATGATGCGTCAAACGTCGCGCCGAGCGCGGCGCTCAAGGCGGACATCGAACTCGCGTGCGCGTTATCCGTGGTGTTGTTGCTCAAGTCGCACGTCAAGCGCGCGTACGATTTAAGCGACGCGCGCGTGGCGTCGTACGCGCCGACTGAGGCGACGCGCAACGCCGAAATCATGCGTTTCGACGAATCGGTGACGTTTGATTGTTCCGTCGTCGATGCATCGGCGGGACAAAGCATGCGTGCGGCGAACAAGGCGTTTGTGACGTTTAAAGAGCTCATGACCAAGGATGCGAGCGATTTCGCCGAGGACATGTTCAAGGAGACGGCGAATGGGAAACGCCGCGGCGGACGCGCCAAGCGCGTCGTCCAGGATGACGACAATGACGATGACGATAACGATGATGATGATGACGATGACGACGATAACGACGCATACACGCCGTTAGAATCCGCGGGCGTGACGAAGAAGAAGGCGCAAAAGAAACGCAAGACGCCGACGACGCGCGGAGACGCCGACGAGGATTTTGTACCCGCGGCGACGACCAAGAAAAAGTTGCGATTCTAGACGACGTCGTCTAGACGACGACGACGACGACTGGACGACAACGTTGAAAGAAAGATTCACGCCATAGCAATGACCACTAGTTTGTTTTAATAATATGCACATTTGCACCGCGCGCGATACTTTTGCGAAGACTATTGACGATGATGGCGAGCGAGGCGCGAGCGACGCTCTTGCTATCAACGCGCGACGACGTGCGCGACGTAACACTGCCGACACGCCGGCGCGTACTTATCCGCCCCACCGACGACAATCTTTGCGTCGGGGTCATTCGTATCGGCATCGACATCATCGCCCGCTCCGCCGCCGCCATGCGTCGTCGTCGCGCTCGTCGCGCTCGTCGTTCGCAAACTAAATAAACTATCCGCGCCGCACATCGAACACCTCCCGCGCAACCGCGTCACGGTATCGCACATGGGCAATAAATCCAACACATCCCCAAACTTTTCACGCTTAAAATCCCCATCCAATCCCGCCACGTACACCGTCTTCCCGTCCCGCTCCACGCATCGACGCGCAAACGGCGTTAAATTCGCCAAAAACTGCGCCTCATCGATCGCCACCACATCGCTCGCCTCCAACGCCTCCATCGCCTCCGCGCTCAACGACAATAAATCCCCCACCGCAAACGCCCCCGCGCAGCGTTTCCCATCGTGCGTCGTCAGCGTCGTCGCGCGGACGTCGCCGAATCGCGTATCGCGCGCGCTCTTGGCGACGAACACGCGTCGTCCGCGCGCGCGTTCATCCTCCACCGCGCGCAACAGCGCGCTCGTTTTCCCGGCAAACATCGGCCCGGTGATCACGTGTAACGCACCGACGACGACGACGCCGTCACCGCCACCGACCGACGACGACGACGACGACGACGACGCGCGACGACGATGATTCTGATGCCGATGATGATTCTGATGATGCCGCCGCGCGACGTCGTCGTCGTCATCTTCAGCGTCACCGCGCCGCCACCACGTACCACCACCGCGCGCCGCCAGCGCGCGTAACGCACACGGGCGATGCGCACCACCACCGCCCCACGCGCGCGCGCGCACCGCCACCGCCACAGACACCATCGTCATCGTCACTGAATGGCGCGACAACGCCTCACACGTACTCTATGTACGAAACACCCATATACGACTTCACACGTACTCTATGTACGAAACACCCATATACGACTTCACACGTACTCTATGTACGAAACACCCATATACGCCTTCACACATACACATACACATACATACACATACACCCACGTATGCGAGCGCCATGTATGGTCGGGTCGGTGTCGGTGTCGGTGTCGGTGTCGGTGGTGGTGGTACGTCGTGTGTAGCGTATAGCGGATATATAATATGCGTGGTGGATGGGTGTGGGTGGGTGGTGATGTGATGTGTGATGTGATGTGTGTGTGTGTGTGTGTGTGTGTGTGTGTGTGTGTGTGTGTGTGTGTGTTATATATGGGTGATGTAGACATGGGCGTTGGGTGGGGTTGAGTATTGGGGGTGTGCGCGGGCGATGTCGGCCCCGGCGGAGCCCCGCGCGCCGGGCGTGTGATATGCAAAATGGCTGTTTTTATGACGATCATAAACACGGATAAAGAGGTGACGTGGGGAAGTCGTTCGACATCGTTCGAAGTTCGAACGTTTGGAAACTTTTACCGTTAGCTACCGTTCATAGCTGTTGCCAGAAGTTGAACTACACGCACGGGCGAAACAGGTGCGCCTCTTAGGACACTTTCTTGAGGATCCGATTCTCAGACAACCATCGTGCTTGGAGCCAAGACGATGCCGCGGTACGTTCGCTCCTCTCTGGTTAGATTACCGTATTTACTCATAAGTTCAGAGAGATCATCACTTTGCAAGTTGGCCAGTGTGGAAATCAGATCGGTGCTGAATTTTGGAATCAGGTTAGAGTTTTTTTGGTTAGAATTCAGGAATCACTGAATCGAATATTTCACAGCTATGCTCGGAGCATGGTATCGCCAAGGACGGCATCTTTCTCGGTGCTGAGTCAGTTGGTGACCGAAAGGACGTATTCTTCTACCAGGCAGACGACCAGCACTATGTGCCGCGGGCCCTGGTAGGTTAGATCTCTCTCTCTCTCTCTCGTTCTCCATGCACGCACGCGTATGTATACATGTTGTGTATGCGTGCGTGTGCGTGCGAATTTGTTTATAAAAGCTCGCGTTGTGTGTATACCATGGTGTGATTAACGGTTTGAACACAGATGCTTGACCTGGAACCACGGGTAATAAACTCCATTCAAAATTCGGACCAGCGTCAGCTGTACAACCATGAAAACATCTTTTTATCACCGCATGGTGGTGGTGCGGGTAATAACTGGGCAAGCGGGTACACACAAGCTGAAAATTTCCAGGTATTGCACCTCTCGTGATACACTTGTTTCCCTGTTTAGTTCATTCGCAGGACGAGATATTGGATATGATAGATAGAGAGGCCGAAGGAAGTGATAGTCTTGAAGGTTTCGTCCTTTGTCATTCAATTGCAGGGGGTACTGGTTCAGGGATGGGTTCATTTATACTTGAGGTATCTTCAACAGTATCAGTGCGAAGCTCCCCTGTTGAACTCATGGTTCACGTTAGGCGTTGAATGAGAGATATAGCAAACAGATTGTGCAAGCTTACAGTGTGTTTCCGAATCAGACAGAATCGAGTGGTACGCAACACAATATTTCGTAGCGAATATCGTCACAAATATGTCCAGATGTTGTTGTACAACCATACAACTCCATTTTGACCCTGAAACGTCTGATGCTACAGTGTGACTGTGTCGTCGCGCTCGACAACACGGCGCTTGACAGAATAGCTGCAGACAGATTACATGTCGATACGCCAACATTTGCACAGACTAACTCCCTTGTATCTACTGTAATGGCCGCAAGCACCACTACATTAAGGTATCCAGGTTACATGAACAATGATTTAGTAGGACTCATAGCGGTGCGAGTGCCTGCGTTTCTAAATTTTCTTGACCATGTTACACGTTCTCATAGTCGCTGATACCAACTCCTAAATGCCATTTTCTTGTGACGGGCTACACACCTTTCAGCACAACTTCAGAGAATCGAACTATGTAAGCATCTGACTGTCTATCTTAGTCTTTCGTTGACTTCTTGCCAAGCGTAAGGAAAACGACAGTATTAGACGTTATGCGTCGCCTGTTACAGACAAAAAATATTATGATATCACCAGAACAAACTGGAAAAATGCTTCAGGTAGGACCAGCACTAGTGCAGGTATTACTCTTTTTGTGACAGAACTCCAAACTAGGGAAAATTCATATCGATCTTGAATATAATTCAGGGGGATGTAGAACCAACACAAGTTCACAAGAGTTTGCAAAGAATACGGGAACGCAAACTCGCGAATTTCATTGAGTGGGCCCCAGCAAATATGCAGGCACGTGTTTAATCAATCACTCCTAGTAACTGCTTAATTTGTGCTTCAGGTGGCGATATCAAAGCAGTCACCAATGACATCTACTATAAACCGTGTAAGCGGGCTCATGCTTGCGAATCATACCAGGTGAGTATTTTCATGTGACTGATTATTTATTAAATCTGTTGCTTATGCGTGCTTCGACAGCATTCGAGGGCTGTTCACGCGTTGTATGGCTCAATACGAAAAATTGATTCGGCGCAAGGCGTTTCTTGATCAGTATGAACAGTACAACTTGTTCAGCGTGCGTCAGTCATGTCTCCAACATTATCTGAGATTTATCTTCTTTTGTTTTAGGATGGCTTGCACGAGTTTCACGACTCATACAATTTGCTGAATGACTTGGCCGGTGAATACAAGGCATGCGAGTCAGCGACGTACATAAGCGCCTAAGTGTTGTATGTCTCTTCGAAGTGCTCATTCGCAGAAAAATTCTCATCAGGTTGCCACTTAAGTTGCACACTCTTTAACATCGACAAGTATCTTTTTGCCACAGTGGTTACATCCCCTCGATTGTCTTTCACTATAATTCGTTCGACATGTTTACATAAATGCCGGCCATGCGATGAGACTACAGGAAATTGATCAACTAGTACCACAAGAACAATAAGGACGTTGCGCAGTTCCATGTAATCGGAGCTACTCAAGCGCAGGAGCAAAGCTTTTGCGATCCTGTGTTGCCATTTGTAAGAAATTTTGAGAAATTCTGAAAATTTTGCCTGCGTTGAAATACTAGTCATGGTACGTGTACTAAAACCATCGAATTCAGCGCATTGGAGGGCGTAAGTCGTAGGATCTCTCCATCGAGATAACTGTCTTAAAGTCTCCAGCATAAAAATACCAAAATGCGTGCTCTCCGACTCACTACACGAGAATACAAGCTGGGCGAAATCGCGAAAGAGCACGTCATGGTACTGCAACGTGCTGAAACGCGGGGTGTGCGATGTATGCATTAAACTCATGAACTGAGAAGCATAAAAAGCGTCTGTATACGACAATTTTGAGCGTGGGAAAACAAAGTACTGCAACATGGTGAGCGCAGTTGAAGACTGGCTCGAGTTTCTTATCCACGTGCTCATGTTCGTAGTCAATTGTTTTCTGTTCTGACTGATAATTGAAGATAAAGTGGAGTACTCTTGCGTAAGAATGTCGATCGTCGACGAGAGATCCAAAAGTTGGTGCTCCACTTGTAACGTCATTTCGCCTTGTAACTGCGCTTTGTACACGTTGAGATCTTGTTTACATTTCGCGATCGTATCCTCGTAAAGTACGGCAGGTAAAAATATATCACTTCCATCCATGCACCAAAACTCCATGCAGAACTCAAGGGATACATTCTCCCATACAGACATCGGAAAGATCGTTTGGGCGTCTTGAAGTAGGGTATGCCAAACACGTTCTTCTCCAGGACTCGGACCAATTCCCTCTAGTTGTTTGCGTTGTATTTGACGAGCTATAGGCCTGTATAAATGGAATATTATGGCGTTGTCCAAACCATATTCATGCGCAAGAGTCCCCATGCTTGGAAATAATGCCGAATATTCTTCATTCGAGTATGCAAACTGTAAAAAATTAATGTATTGAAGTAGTATACTCTGACATTCGTCGTACCACTGACCAACAAACTTGAGTTGAGTATGACTTGTACCCATCATAATGTTATTTTTGCACTTATATATCATGATCAAGAGTGTAAAGGCTATATCTTTGCTTGAATCTGATGTTTTTAGTGCTCTACGCAGTCGTGCTGCACCAGTCATATTTCTCTTTTGGATTACCTTGCTTGCATGATGCATTTGCAAATGACTCCCAGCGCTTAATAAAAGTCTTTGAGTTTCACTTATGTCTCTAAGAACTTCAATTCCAGTCATTTGGGTGATCAATTCTTTCAAAATTAACAGGTCTAAAATTTGTCCATCTTTCACAGTATTTAGAACATATTGCAAAGTTGCACTAAGATCAATAAGTTTGAATCTTTTGAACAGGGCACCAGCGAATGAACACAAAGAAGAGAACCATAATTCAACATGTTGCCCATCACTCTTGATTTTGCTTTTACTACTCGACATACACACGATCAAAGAATTTACGAGCACATCTAGACTAAGAGTACTGCTATATTTGAGAGATTCTACCACCACCTGAATCATGTTTGGGTACGACTGCACCTGTTCTAAAACGACGCGCACAACCGTGCAAGGGTATCTATTCATCAATTTCCCCAATTTTCTACCAAGGTGTTTAGAATTTTCTTTAGATAACCTCCTAAGAATTCTTTGCGTGGCACGCGTCGCACGATCAGCGAGCGTACCAAGGTAACGAGTTTGAGTAAAACTGGACGTTGCATGTTTGTATATTTTCGTTCTTACTGAAAAAGAGAACATTTTGATAAGATTCAGCACGTGAGATGACAGTTGTGGGTTCGGTCTTATCAAAGACATCCCAGGTAATACACAAATAGATAGAAGTGCTTCTATGTGGAGCTTGTAAACTTTCTCACCGACTGTGTTTTGTAAAAGGTTGAACAAAACTAAACAAAGAGTGGGCTCGCTCATGAGTCTGGGACCTGCTAGAAATGCTACCCGTAAAACAAATTCAATATTCGAACCTTCCTCGATACCAGTCACAGAATACTTCAATTCTCTACGCAAGAGTTCACGAATTTCAACGTTTTCATACACAACGCAACCAAGCCTAGTAAATCGTTCTAAAATAGGCACAACAGCTCCACCTGCAAAATGACTACAGGTGCCTTCTAGGAACGCGAGTGAGTGGTGCGAACGGCTTATCCATTCTAAGCTATGGGAACACGCTGAATCCAACCGAGAGTGTACATCAGTGTATGCCAAAAGTTCTGCAAGTCCTACACGCCCTCCTGAAAGCAAATAGAGCCCAACCTGATTTGCGAAGGATTTGAGCATACATGCTTCGGAATCAAAACAGCGCTGCAATCGAAAACCTGCAACATGCGCGTGCGAGCGTTCTAATACAGCGGCCAACATATCAACTGCGTGGCCCTGGTAACTGGTGCTGACATCACTCGCAAGATTTAAGTCGTACACCTTTACTGGATCGAAATCAAATGTCCCAAGTAGCGGGTAGAAGCTGTGTTGTACCGGATACAGTTGATAGTTACTCGCATATTCTCGAGTCAAAGATGCAGCGATTAAACCGGAATAACCCTCCAACTCTTCTAAAACTAGTCCGAATCTGGTTGACGAGTAAAATTCACGTGTATTCAAGCGGACTTGCTTCTTCATCCATTCGGTTCCTGAAGTACCTATGAAACGCTCTAACAATTCACCATCGAGTATTTCAATGGGCTTGCTACAAGCAATCCTACCCCGACCAGGGCTAAATAAGTTTGGTGAAATAGTTGCACCTGTAGCTCCACGACTCTCAGCATAGCTTAGCACCCAAGCGTGGTAATCTTCATACGAATGCGTGTAAGTGCTCATAATTGTGTACGTCCAAGCCGCTCTCAGCTTCTAAGATCTGATTATGTTACTAGACTTAACCGATGTGAGCCAGCGAGAAGTGCTTGAACTAGCCTGAAGTTTCCTCGCCGAGAAATGTACTTGGTGTAGAGGCCCGGTCTCCGCCGCACTTTTCGTAATTTTCCCCTGTGTTGGCGGTATGTATATGTACGAATGGTATGTAGATGTATATGTACGTACATATGTAGGATGTACGCCCCGGGGGCGTGCATATGGCCATGGAAAAACGACTTTTATGCGGGGCATGATTTTTAGAAATACATTGATAGTCTAATAATTACGTAAGTACTGGACGAAATGACTGGCCATTTTAAGGTACGCGACGAGGGGTGGCTAGGGTTCAGAAATAAGGGTTTACCCGGCGCATGTTTACACGGCCGGTGCGCAAAACACTCGTACTTAACATCATATGTACGGTATGTATCACTCAAGCGGTATATTACATAAGCTTATTATGTGTTAAGTATGGTATGCACGCGTATGCAGGCCGGGCCTACATATGTAGGATGTACGCCCCTAGTATGCTGTTTCGGCCAACACAGATTTTCCCTTAAAATGATAGCGTCGTACGGGGGCACCATACTAGCGTCGCTTCGCGAAGTGTAAGAATGGGATTTTTCTCTTTATGTACAAGTTGATTTTGATGAACTGTTCTCAGAGGGGGTCCAAGGAGAATACCGATTTTCATGGACAAAAATCCGCGGTTTTTTATTTTTTTTCACCTTGATTAAAAATCGCGTTGACAAAATTTGATAGAATTTTATGAAATAATATACGAGGCACCGTCACCGGCCTTAACGAAATGGCGCAACCGACGCCATGCGCGCGCATTACTCGACGCGGCGTCGCCATGCGAACGATTCGGTTCGCGAGCGGTGGCGTGTTGGATAGTCAATTTATTCTTTTTCGTCACGCACGCGCGCGCGATCGAAGTTTGTGCCTGAAACGCAACTTTTGGCGAGTTTGAGTGACGACGAGAGCRCTGATGTATGTGCACTTTCTGCAAGTCTCGGCGCCCTTTCGCGTTCATAGCGACCTATAATGAAGAAAAAACGTGCGCACAGCGCAGTTAATTCTGATGTGTTGCATTCTCATGAGCTTTTCTCGTGCTACTTGTCAATATAACGATGGGATTTGATTCTCATGGCTTGGACGTATCGTCCACATGGCGGCGTGAGAACAGTTTGAGAGCTGGAAGCTTCACGCCGTGCCTAGCGCGTGTAAATTCGCCCGGCAATCGTAGAATATAGCTCAATTCCCATAGGCTGTTGTATATTTCAATATTGCCTAGGAGATGTTTCAAGAAATAGTGCGAATTCTCTCGCGCAGAAACTTTGTTTGGCGATGACAGAGCGCGCGCGTCAGCGGCTCGTGAGTCACCTGCTTCAAGGTGCGACATCTTTGTTGTGCTCACTGATACGGTCGTTTGCGTATGTATGTAAGACGTGCGTAACCGTCGGACTTAAAACATAGTGCTTCACGGTGGTCGGGATAGGCCTGCTGCCGCGACACCGTGTGTGCTCTCAACGGTGAACACCGTGTTTCGCGTGCTCTGCTCCTAAAATCCTAAAATCTTGGCGAATATTACGCAAACTGACCCATCAATTGATAGCAACGCGAAAGTGCCACGCCCATCGCACATCCGTGTGCAGTGTTCGACGAAACAGCACCCCAACGTCGTTGTTAGGGTGCTTTAACTCGTTCAGCGTAACGACCATCGAACTCGCCTTTTCGAGATTCTTTGCACGTCTGAGCGACGTACACGAGCTCCAAACGCCGTCTAAGTCTTCAAATGAACTGAATACATCATCACGCACGTGTTTTAGCACGTTGCGTACATCGGGTGCGGCGCGCGCTTCTGACGCACGCCACAAACTCACGACAATCGACCGCCTCGCGCGAAGCTCCCCAAGAAGCGATTGGGTTTGACCAATCACAACTCAAAAAAATAAGGGACAAAGGTTTTTTGAGTCATGACTCAAGGACGAGTGGGGGACTGTTTGACGAATTATGACTCAAGGCGTTGATTTTTATCAACGAAATCTCGCGCGACGCCGTTGACAAAAAAAAATTGAAAAAACTACGATTTTTGTCCACGAAAATCGGTATTCTCCTTGGACCCCCTCTCTCACGAGTCCCTTTGTTTTGGTCATCCCCTTTTTGCGTGCGAATCGCCCCGAATCCGTGAAATCGCGATTTTCGACCTCGCCAAGAACGTCGACGCCGCGGCATCGTTTTGTGAACGGACAACGCTAAATGATAACAGACGTAATTTGATGATGATCGGCGTGCAAAACGTCGCGCGATCCGTCGAGTCGACGTCATCGTGGTCGTCCAAAGTCGTAGCTGGTCGGCATATAGGCAAACAGTACAAATGTGGCTCTTGGACGTACCCCGTGTTGTGTGCTGCCAGCACACAGCACAGTGCTGGGAGTTTCTCTTGGCTATCCATCCATCGATCACAGCCATATCTGCCATATGGTAGTCCTGCTTTTGATAATATAAGACCTCCAAAATTCCACACTCAACTTAATTTTAGTCATCGTGGACACTACACCTTGCTGAATGGAAAACTTTATATATCGCCGGTTCAGAGGAGTCCCTCCGAGACTGACCGGTCATGAACGGTCAAATATAACAATACATTGTGGCTTTTAGCACTATCTGATCATTACACCCCATCTACTACCGGGTGTTTCCACCTTGCGAAAATTCGTGAAAAACGTGACGCTTCAGAGTTGCATGATTTGAAGCGAAACGGACGACGTAACCGCTATGCCGCGACGAAAACGCTCGAAAACGACGACAACAGACCCGTTTCGAATGTCTCGCATAGTTTCACAGCGCGCAAACCCCGACGACGCGTGGGATTACCATCGCAATTCTAACTTGCTGCTTAACAGATTACTTGTCAACGCGCCGCGCTCTAAACCCCACTTAGGGTTTAGTTGTCGCAGACAGTAACATCAATGGGTCCTCACAAACGCGATCCATTGCGTGTATTCTTCCGCAAAACGCTTAAGCTGCATATGAATGACATTCCTTGAAGCGCGCACATGGACGCGCTGCATTTCGAGTGGCATTCGGCGCGATGAACATCTCTTAGGGTTTGACTAAACCCTATCTAAACCCTATATAGGGTTTGGAATACATCAGTTTAGTGTGACAGTGGAAGGGCAACTGCGATACAAATGATACAGCGGGCACACGTGTGAGTGTGTTGACGATGCGTAACTGCTTAATTTATGTAACGCGGAGCATATGTCACTGTTTGCGAGCGGTTGATCGTCTAAAGTTTGCGTTGCGTCGCTTGATTTCACTCGTGTTTGCCACGCGTCACGTTTTTCACGAATTTTCGCAAGGTGGAAACACCCGGTAGTAGATGGGGTGTAATGATCAGATAGTGCTAAAAGACACAATGTATTGTGATATTTGACCGATCATGACTCGTCGACCTCGGGGGGACTCCTCTGAACCCGTGGGATATAAAGTTTTCCGTTTGTAGCGACGGCGTTTCGCAGCTGCGCGCGTTGTGCCGTGCGCGTCGACCGGTTTCATAGCCTGACGCTACGGCGCACGGGGTCAGCATCGAAAGGTATCGAGTCGACCTCAACCGCGTCAAGTCGAAACATGGCCGTGCAAAAAGATCGACGACTACACGGTCGAGGCGTAGGCATAGGTGAGTGAGCTTGAGATGAGCGAAATACATCAACTTTTAAGCGACTTGAAAAAAATAGGACTTGGTGTGGGTTGTGGGTTTGGGATCGGTTGGGGTTTTGGAGGTAAAGTGTTTGTTGAATGCCGCGATTTTGAAGCTGATTTATCCCATCAGGTACACCGATAGGATTCCTGGGACTCGGAGTTGGAGCTGGGTGCGGCGTTGGTTTTGGTTTAGCTTGGGGAGTTGGAACGGGTGTTGGAAGCAAGTATATCAATCAGAAGTTTGTCTTCCGCGGCGGAACTACGGTTTCCTAGGTGACGTATCGACTCCACCTATATCGTTCGCAAGCCTTAAGTGAATTAGTTAGCGATGAATGGAAATCTCAAAAAATAACTTACGCTATGCTCTAGCTAAAACTTCGAGAGACTCATTCTGTTTACCAACCAACGAGAGCGCTGTAGATGCGATGTGCGCGACACTGAGACCAGCTTCATTTAATTGGAATGAGTAAGAACCATGATCTATCGGACGATCTGGTAAAATCATTGGTCGCACTTTCAGGCCAGAGTCAAGAAGACCATCTGTAGCCAAAAAGTGCAGGACATGAGAGGCAAAACCACCGATAGCTCCCTCTTCTACTGTGATGAAAACCGGGTGGGATTTCGCTAAACGCCGTATGAGCTCAACATCCAGTGGCTTGCAGAAGCGAGCGTCTGCAACGGTTACACTCACGCCATAGTCTTGTAGCATCTTCGCAGCCAACAAACAGTTATTTGTCGGTGTACCGTAACCCAAGAGAACGACGTCTGTACCTTCTCGAAGAACTCTCCCCTTACCAATATCCAATACCATCCCTTTGTATCCAGGATTGAGCACCTTGACACTTTCATCTTCCATATTAATGCCGACGCCAGATCCTCTCGGGTATCTGAAGCAAGATGGGCGGTCGTCGATCGCTAGCGATGTCGCAACCATGTGGCAAAGCTCAGCCTCGTTCATGGGTGCCATAACTACCATATCCGGGAGACAAGCCATGAACGTGACATCATACGCTCCCGCGTGAGTCGGTCCATCCGCCCCAACTAGACCAGCGCGGTCCATCGCGAAGCGTACTGGTAGCTTTTGCAAAGCTACGTCGTGTACAACTTGGTCCCAACCGCGTTGAAGAAACGTCGAGTAAATGGTACACATCGGCTTCAAGCCTTCACAAGCTAAGCCAGCCGCGAAGGTGACAGCATGCTGCTCAGCTATGCCGACATCGAATGTTCGATCGGCAAAATATTTTTCGAAATGATTCAGACCGGTACCACCACCCATGGCGGCGTGAACAGCAACGACTTTTTCATCAGCCATGGCTTCACCAATTAATGCATCTGCGAAGACTTTTGTATAGGTGGGAACTATATCGCTCGATTTACTCTGTTTACCGGAGGCAAGATCAAATTTAGATACGCCATGATACTTATCTTGGGCATCTTCTGCATATGAGTATCCTCTGCCCTTTTCTGTGACGATGTGGATCAGAACCGGTCCGACACTTTTTGTTTCTTTTACTTCTTGCAGGATCGCGACTAAGTCTTCCAGATTGTGGCCATCAACCGTACCGATGTAATATAGGCCAAGTTCTTCAAATAAAGTGGACCCAGAGCCGCTAATCATGCCGCGAGCGTACTCGTCAACCTTCGCGGTCACTTCTTGTACTGGTGCGGGCATTTGTTTCGTGATTGCCTTGGCTGATTCACGCAGCTCGCGCAGAGGACGCGACGACTGTAAACGCGCAAATGTTGATGACAACGCACCAACGGGATCTTGATTCAGACTGTTGTACTGCGTTGGAAGAGAAACCTGCTTGTTATCGTTCAAGATGATTATCATGTTCGTATCTAAATATCCGGCGTTATTCATCGCCTCATACGCCATACCTCCCGTGATCGCCCCATCACCAATGATTGCGATGACATTATTGCTACGGCTTTGCATGTCGCGAGCGACAGCCATACCCAAACCCGCTGATATGGATGTGCTGCTGTGACCAGCGCCAAAGCAGTCGTACGCACTTTCACTTCTCTTTGTGAACGGCGACAACCCACCAGTCTGCCTCATGGTGTTCATTTGACTGCGTCTACCGGTCAGAATTTTGTGCGGGTATGCTTGATGACCCACGTCCCAAATTATTTTGTCAGTAGGTTGATCAAAAACGTAATTCAGAGCAACAGTCAACTCGATCACGCCGAGACTAGATCCAAGGTGTCCACCAGTTTGAGAGACATTGTAGATGAGGTCAGCTCTTAGTTCTTTAGCAACTTGTCGTAGTTGATCCATACTTAAGCTTTTCAGATTGGACGGAAATGTCACAGTATCTAGTAAAGGCGTAGTCGGCTTACTGGATATTACTCCGTACCCAGCAATCCCCTCAGACTGTTCTTCTAGTTCAGATAAGATATCATCTCGCTGAGATTCAAGTTTGATAGAGCGGCCGTAGCGGGAGCGCCGCACAAGCGCGTATCTCAGAGATCTATAACTGCCGAGCCCAACTGCACGATGTGCGATACTGTCTCGCGCACTACGGCTTACGTGACCGTGTGCGTGACCGATCCTTGCACACGCGCGTGTCGGGGTTCTTGCAGAGGTAACCGCGTGCATGACTGCCGCACAGTGATATATGTGACACTTATTGATCACAGATGACGTGAGAGCGAAACTCAAATGTTGAAGTTTGACGTAAGCACGTTATGCGCCGTGTGTTACTTGCGTCAACAACGCGCGCGTTCTGGGGCAACTCGACTCCCTGTTCTGTTTGTTGACGAGATAACTTCAGAAACCCGGGTGGTATTTGAAAACGAGGAATTCGGGACTTTCCACCTAACTTTCCATATAAAACTAAACATAACTTTAGACAAACAAACATACCAGATATAATTACTCTTCGGCCACCTACTTAACCTTCTTTTTTTCCGGTTGCGTCGACGCGCTGGTGAGCGATTAATCGTGAAATTAAAGCATTAGTTCAAAAGAAAAAGTAATTATGCACCTTTGCACCAAATTTCAGATCGATCGGCGTCGTC
>WMKK01000004.1:73920-94499 GCA_012295225.1 Ostreococcus mediterraneus
TTTTATCTCAAACTTTGTGCGCACGTGAGTCGTATTCGTTTGAGCGTCTCTGCGAAATTTCGTTAAAAACTAAGCATTACAGCACCGCCTAGAAGAGATTAAGCTACTTAACCTTCGAAATGACTGGAGGCCGAAGAGTAATTATATCTGGTACGTACGCAGCCTTTCGTCAATTCGTATTTATCAATACCACCCGGGTGGTATTGATATTGATCAGTAATGAAACGATGACATATCACCATATCATACCAACGTTGGTAATAGATTTGTTTTGCGTGCGCTGATAAACGCATCTTCAAAATTCGATGTTGAATATGTCCGAAACGATCATAGTACACGAGCTTAGTCGGATCGGTATAGGTCGATAGTTCCATTGTGGGGTTGTGTCCCTTGAATAACATAAATAATTTACGAACACTGGTATAGTATAATGCGACACAGTCATATGTTATGCGGTAAACGGTATGCATCATTTGATGGTGTACACGTTGACTAATATACTACCCTATGCAGTCTTCAGATTTTTATTTTTTAACATTGTCAGATTTTCGCGCGCCGTGAGCAACCTTGAACGTTTGCTTGGCGGCGCGCGGGAAGGAGTGTTCATAATGAACGAATCCTTGTTCAAATCACAAAACCAATGTTCGCTACTGCCAGCTCACTGATATATGCATTGATAACCAGCGATTTGATATGATGAGCGGGGTGCTAGATTCGCGACACCGCCAGCCGTCGAAGAAAGTAAAGACTACGGGAGAAATCGACGCATTAGAAAACGAAGCAAGTTCAGAAGGCGTACCCGCTCGGAGATTTGTATTCAAGACGGCATCGCAAAGACTTGCTGCTATAGATATCATCGGTAACATGTGCATCGCAAAAGAGCCTCCGGAGGGAGCTGCGTGTTTCACTATTCACGCAATACGGCACTGGCAAGAGATTTGTTGTGCAAGAGACTTCACGGCGTTTGTACGAGATAACGAAACTAATTGCCAAACACTTACTCAGTTGGTTCATCACAAAGAACATTTAATCAATACACTAATAACACAGTTGTGCGGCGCAGAATCTTACTCAATCGCAGCTTTGTTAGCTGTCTTGAAAGCCATCGCGCAGGACCTCGGTTCAGAGTTTCTACCGCATTTAAGGCTTGTCATAGATGCTTTCGCACGCTTAGCTAGCAGCAGTATCTCAGATGACCCTGTCATTCTAGAGAATATATTTGGATGCTTGGCCTTCCTGTGTAAGCTCTTTGTCACTCAGTTGGTCGGCAACCTACCTGATTTTTTGAGAAACACATCTGTGCTCCGACTACACAAGCGTGTACACGTACGTAGACTCGCTGCAGCAGTCATTGGTTTCGTACTAAGACTCGCGCCGTCCTCTGCGTTTAGAGCCGTGTACACGCAGCTCACTTTAGATGTCACCAAGCTTCTCGAGAGAGCTCACAATGAAACGAAAGATGAAGTCACACAGCTGTTATTTAGTAGTATTTTTAGTGCAGCAAACGAGCTGCACTCGCGGGCGCTTGAGAGAATTGAAATTTTGTACTCGTTCCTGATTTTTGATCGGATTGCATGTAGTATTGACGCCAGATGTGCAATCGCAGCGCAAATGTTTGATCATATTTTTGAGCGGGCGTGTGGCCCAGAAACCATATCAAATGTGTGGGCAGTAATCATGAAACTTTTAGAGAGGACACTAACGGATTCTTCTGCATCAACGATGTTAACCATCGCAGTTGCGTCACGCAGCGTGCGGCACGTAACATCGGCAGATCTTAATAGAGTCATACTTGTCTTCAACCATCACATACGTAACCCGGACAATGAAAGTTTACAAAATATTGCGTGTTTCCTGGAGTTCGGACAAATATTCATCACGAGTCTTGCCGGAGTTCAATTGAATGAAGAGTTTATGCCGTCGGCTATTCATTCGATCCCTTGGTCACTTTTAATGCCCTCCAATCGGCCGGAAGTAGCTGTCAAATTATTAGAAAGACTTGTTGAGAGCGCTGCCACATATGACACACCTTTGAGAATGAGTCTTATTTCGATGTCACTAGAAGTCGCATACCCATCGCTTGCAGAATCAGGAAATGGGACACTCCCTTTGATCCGAGAGGTTAGTACATACTTAAGACACGCAAAACATGGTATATTGGACTATGGATTGTTAAAAGCTATTTCATCAAATATGAAGCACGGCGTAGCGGGAACAATGAAGTATGGCCATCCATTGCATGCCATATATCTACTACCACACGCCGCGATATCGGCAGTATGCAACGATGATTTGCTGAAGACATTCGATCAGTGTTTGTCCTCCTCAAAACGGTGGAGTGAGGATAAAATCGAGCGTGCTTTCCATGTTGCAGTTATAACCGCATGCATCGAGTCAATAATCATCAGTGTTGATCGAAATCATGATCTCCGCACCATTCAAGCTACTGCTCGTTGCGTTCTACAGTTCGCGTTCATAGAATCTGCTTCTCCCCGAGCATGGGCATCGATCGCAGCATTTGTCAAGACATATCCAGATCAAGTTCAAGAATATGAAGATGAACTGAGGACTCACATTGTTGAGCCATGTCTACGAATGATAAAAAGCCCTGATAAATTGCTACGAACGGCTTGCATAAGTATTCTGCAGATAATAGCAAGCTGCCACAGAGCAAATATTAAGACTATTAGCGGAGTTGTTGAATTAAAGCCCGAGCTTGACATATTTCATGAAATGCATGCTTTCAAGTCGACTGAGGGCCATGTTCTTCTACACATGAGACACTGTACGTCGGTTTTAGCCAAGTTAGCCTCACCGGGAAGGCTATCTTTGAAAACTGAGTCCGAATTGAACATGCTGATCCATTTGTGCCTCGGCGCACTTCGCATCCGCTTGTCAGCAAACTGGCAAGAGCTGCTTGCGTATCTTACAGCACTATGTAATAAGTGTCAAGCCGGTGTATCAATAGTATTTAAAGATATCAAGGTCATACAGACGCGCTGTCTATCGCAGTGTATGAGTTTACGTACACCATTTGATAGCATAAACCAATTCAGAACAGAATACTCAGTACTGGACGAGCCGAACGAAGATAATTATACAGATGATTGGATTTACCTAGATTTACTTCTCCGATCTCTTCTAGAATGCGACCGAAAAGAACAAATTTCTGCACTTATTGGTGAAATGTTTTTGAAATATATCGCGGTAGTCGATCATGTTGACCGGACGCAGCGAAGAGTGTATGATAGATGCCTTCATGCGTGGTTGTTGCTTTTCAAGGGACTTCAAGGAGGATCAAAAGTGCAATCAGTGAATTTGCAAAACGCCTTGGAATGTTTAGTCGCGTATAACAATGAAATGGTTGCAAAAGAAGCGCTTAACTGTCTTGAATTCTGGGAGCTCAGTTACCTCACTTCGGATACAGTGAGCTACGTGAAACTTCTTGTAGATGTTAAGGTTTTTAAACAAACTGTTGCATCAAGGCCTTTACAATTTGCCGAGGCGCTCGACGATCGGCAATCATTCCACATTTCTGCCGAACTTCGACCCGGCTTAGTTCCCATTCTGGTCGGAGTATTGAGCACACATACGCGGCGGGCTGACAAAAAAGTTCGACTCACTGCGTTCATGAACCTTTGCATGTTCGACACAGCGGAAATCCTTCCAGTGTTTGCGCAAAGCATCGTAGGCATTACAAAGAGCTGTTGCCGCTCAGAAATAATAACGAACCTGAAGAAAACGATTGACGGTAACATGTCAATCAAAGAATGGGAGATTTCCACAGACCAACTACGCTCTTGTCAGAAAAGTGCACTCGGATTCTTATTAAACGTTCAGGCATTTTCCCGATTCTTAAGTACGCATCTCGGAAAGTGTTTGATTCCATTCAGTGTGATAGCGTGTAAACTATTTGGAATGGGTCTTGCGTCTGAAATTGCACAAGAAATGCCAGTACAGATAGAGACCCACGTTCAAGAAAAGGGCCATGTCTCAAAACTAGTGCGTAAAATCAACGCTGCTGTCATTTTGGATATGATCGAGAGATTCAACATTCATACTTCAGGATACTGGTATCTCATATCCACTCCATTGATGAAACTTGGCTCTACTCTGCATTCTCAAGTAAGCTTGCCAATAGTGCCAGTGTTCTTGCGAATTTCTCTAGCCGTATCGTCGGGTCAGGATATGATGAAACGTCAAGATGTACAAAATATGGTTATTGTCGCAATAGAGTGCCTTAATTCGGCGGAGATGTCAGAGCCATGTTGCACTTGTATTTTCAATATTCTAGACAACGTTCTTCTTCACTATTATCAAGCACTGAAGGAAAATGGTGCTGTAGAAGCTGACCACTTTTTGAAGAAAAGAACCGACATATTACAAACAGTCTTTTATCGATTGAGATCAAGAATGCATCGGTATAAGATTCCAGGTTCCCTCGCAAGCAGTGCTATGCTTCGCCTTTTCAGGCAACTGGTCAGTTTTTACCACATTGAGGATCTTCAGAAAGCGAATATTAGTGATGACATTGCTGACTTACTTGTTAATTCCAAGCGCGTGGACGATGATCATTTCATTGAACTTGTGACGATTCTAGTGAGTATTTTGCGCCGATGTAGCGCGTTTGAACATGACTGCGAACATGTCAAGTCTCGACTTAGCTGTTTCTTTGGTAAACTGCGCTCAAAACGTGGGCGTGAGGCATTGATTTCTCTCTACGAGCTACCAAATGCCATCGAAACTGATGTGTCTCGAATTCTGAAAGGTCTCCAAGCGACGGACGTTCACAAAATTGATGAGCCAGACTATAAATTACGTTTAGAAACGTACAGTGGGCTAACATCTGATTGGTTCACTTCAACGGAAGCTTCGTCCATATATCCCATCATGTATCAGTGCATATTTGAACTTAGATGTGGCGATTTCTTGCTTTGTAAAGCTGCGAGAAACACAATATTTCAACTAGCGACTGCTTTGAGAAAGCTTAGTTTACAAAGTGCGTCCAAATATGAGAGTCCTTTGTACAAAATACTTGTGGATACTGTGAATCCATCTCTTCCAGCTTTGTTGGAACACAACTTTGCAGCTGTTCGGGCGGAAGGCATTGCCGTGCTGAGTGGTCTAATTGAGATCATCCCGGACATGTATGGTGGATTCAGTGATCTTGTATGTTGTAGTCGATTGGACTCGAACTTTTTCACAAATATTTCTCACATCCAGATACGGCGGCAGTGTGAAGCTCTTAGAGAGCTTACCCGGTTCTTGCAGGAAAGATCATGTTCATCACTTTCCATGTCTTCATATGTGCTACCAATGTTGAAAGGTTTCTTACTTTCAGAGTCTCAGGACGTCAAAGAATCGTCTCTTATGGCAATAGTTGCATGCTTGCCTCACATGACGTGGGGATCTTATATCCTTGAGGTTCAAAAGGTGTTTAAAAAACGATCAGTTCAGTCAGATGCATGGTTACGATGTTTATGCTATCTCGTGATCTACATGAACGATGTCAACTCGAAGAGTCTTGCACCCAGTATGGTCACTCCAGAAACTAAATCATCGGCTGTTCTTTATCTGCGCTCTAACATTCTACCGTTCATGGAAACACATATGGTTTGTGAAGAAGGCGTGAGCAATAAAGGTGTTGTGCGACCGGTGGTCGCGCACGCCGCATGTGCGATCATATGCGCGATTGATACCGTCGATCGGGAACATTTATTTCACAAGCTAGTCGTAAGAATTGCAGACGCATTCAAAAGTCGATCCCAAAAGGTTCGAGATGCAGGGCGAAACGCCTTTGTCAAAATTGGGTCCCTTGCACCACCGAAAATGATTGCGTTTGCCATAGACGTTTTATCGCGTCAGTTGAACAAAGGATTCACGAGACATGTACGTAAGGCAGTGGTATTCTCAATACTCAAATCGTGTATAACGAGATTGACTGACAGCGACTTCGGTGACATTTTGCCAGCCATAATTCAAATCATCAATGATGATATTTTTGGCGAGCCGGAAGGAAAAGAGCATGACGTTGATTTTAGGAACTCTGCTTACAAAGAAGCTAGAAAAGCATATGATATGCAAATCATTATCCAGGTGTTCTCTCGGGTCTATGATTGTGAAACTATGGTATTTGCGATGAAACCAATTTCGATGTGTATGTCACAACAGCTCACGTCAAGCATGGGCATGAAGTTGAAATTATTTCTCGAATCGTTGCGCCGCGGTATCGCCATGAATACTTTGATCTCTCGACAGACTATCATAACAATCTTTTTCTCCACGTTCGCTGACTGTGTGCGAGTGATGCATTCACTGCGTGATGATCGTTCAATCCAAGTGCCTGACGCGTCATCAGTAGCATCACTTGGTCATGTATCCATTAGTCAACAGTCGCTCAATCTTGAAAATATTGGAGTGATGGCGAATTTTGCTTTGGAGATATTGGATGATACTCTTTCGCAGTCATCCGGGTTATCGTTGGAAGATATCGAGTCTGGATTTGTTGTCTTATTGGATTGCCTTATTCACTACGGTGATCTGCAAAGCCGAGTTTTAAAGGCAATCACACACATTGGTCGTCTGGTGCCTGCTATCTTCAGTCGATACATCGGCATATTAACTAAGCAAGTCATGTGCGTACTGAAAGGGTCTTGTGAACCCATGACACAAAATGCGTGTTTCCGAGTACTCGTAGTCATGTTCAGGAGTGATGATAACTTAATGCCAAGTTCGGAATGTTGCTCTCTTATCATACGGTTGACTATGTCGCAGCTATTGCATTCATTTATTTCTAAATCAAACGTGGCGATTTTACGTGTTTTAATGGGGAAAAGAATAGCCATTCTTCAGTTGTATGAAGTTGTGGAAAAATTGATCGATTTGAATGTCACTGGTACTGACGTGCGTGTACGTGCATCATGCTCAAAGTTAATAGTGCAGTTTATGCTCACATACCCACTGGGTGAGCGTAAATTCCAACACCTAGTCGACACCATGCTTCCAAATTTGGCCTACGCAAGTGCTCATGGTAGATTATCTATTCTGGCCACCATTTCTGCCTTGGTCACGAAATTACCGATCGAGGCATTACAGAGGCAAGCAAAGATATTACTCTTAACATTTTTAACGCGACTTTCTTCAGACACGGATCGCACTTGTCGTCAGTTGTGTATCCACAGTGCAGTCGTTTTAATTAAACGGACATCGTCTGAGTCGGGCACATTATTGGCTATTTTGCAAAGAATTTTCTCAGTGGGCAATGATGCGCTGACTCAATCAACGATGCAAGTTCTCAGAGTATGCTTACTCGAAGTTCCGAGGGCAGTTGATACGTACAGACAAATACAAGGTAGTTTAGTTATAGCCCTCGATAACTATTCACGTCAAGTTGCATGTGATGATAAGTGGTCAGGATTGTACAGCACATTACTGTTGTTTGAAACGGCCCTTGCATTCGACACTTCTCTAGCGGATGACATCGATGACGGACATATGTCAAGCATTTTATTGAACTTGCTACAATATCCCCATTTTTGGGTCCAGTTATCTGTTTCTAGAGTTATCTCTCTGTACTTGACTGGCAGACATGCAGGTGATGCTGGGGAATGGCTAAGTGCGCGGTCCCCTCATTATCTTAAGACGCTTATTGTTTCACACATAGGTATTCTTGAGTATGTGGCGCGCACGAAAATGGCCGAACAGTCTATGAAATTGTGTGGCGCAATATTTAAGAATATCATAACTGCGTCTTCAATTTTACTTGATGGGAACAGCAAGTGTGTACTACAGCAACAGCTGCGTCAAGAAAAATTCTTTGAAGGATGCATTATTTTGAAGCATTTGAAACGATTGAGCCAATCAAAAGATGGCTTGCTTCAGGAGATTGCGTTGCGCTTAGTGGCTGGACTTGCGGGCCCGCTCAAAGACTGTGTAGAAAGTAACGAAGATGTACTGGGGATATTTGTTGACATCTGCTCTAGCGATCTTTATCGTGATCGAGGTACGCAAAAACTTGCGGAAGAGGTGGCAAAGTGTATCTCGACATACGTTTCTAGTACAAAGTGGGCATTAGCCGTTTCTCAATCAAAGGGTAGAAACTGCGCGAAAGGCTCCTAGATTTTGAGAAACGTACGCCTAAGTTCACGTCGGCATAGACGATGATCAGTGTTTATACTTTTCAGATAGTAAAGTATCAGCTGGGCATTTTGTACGACTTTATTCTGATCGCGTTTCAGTTTGAACTTCAAGTTGTCTCTTTCTCGGAAGTCTGTGGTCAGTTGTAATGAAATTTTCACAGCGTTTGATATTATCTGCAAAGGTAGTTTTGAATGGCAAGCTTGACTAAAGCCGTAATTTTTATGTTCATCATGCAGATAAGCGTGTTTTTCATCTATGTACTTATAACCAGTAGAAATTCTTGAAAGTCTGGGCGATATATATATAGCAGTGAAATATCTGAGTATTTTGAGATGACTCGAGACAACTATTTTGGTACGTCTGCGAAGTAGGAACTCTAATACAGCCCATAAAACATATTCATTTTCGTTTGTGCTCGTCGATGTACACGGTTCATGGAGGAATATCAACGAGTTCGTGTTTGCCATAAACACTGTTCTGCTTAAATTCATGCATTCATCAAAAAAGTGAGATATGAAAAGTCCTTTTTGAACAGAATGGTTCGAACAGATTTCTAAACTCGGACATGTTGCATGACTCGAATTGACAAAACACCCGGACAAAGCATGTATTACAGTTTGAAATACACTGTGAATCAGTGCTGTTTGCCCGCTCATATTTGCACCCATAATAAGCTCGAATGGAACCAGCCGGGATAGTGATATTGTGAAATGTGACAATGTTTGAGACATTGGTACATCAGGCTTAGTGTTCACTAATATAAGCGCCTCAGACTCGTTCAAAGTCGGACGACACAATTTCATCTGCTCGGCTTCTATTGGTTTTGACCATCTGATCATACCACAAACGCACTTCAGCGCCAGAACAGAATCACACACATACCTTTTCAGGTACTTCAGGCGCTCACAGAGGTCGGCACACAACTCCCGCGAAATGTATGACGCTCGATTCATTACCGCTTCAAATCGCATGTTTAAGCAATCTAGTTCGGCAAACGTTAGTCTGTTGTACACCTTACCCCGAACATACCTCTGTGCTAAAATCCGAATACAAATAACATCATTTGAACGATAAGTGTGCGTACTCTGGCGGTTTACCATAGCATTGTACGCGTGTACTCCGTCGATGTCAGTCTCTTGAACAAACCAAAAGAATCCACGTGTTCGTTTGTAAAGTAGCACTTTCGACTTTACGCCTACCTCGCTGTGTTTCTGCGAGATCATTGTGAAAATTAATTTTGCGATTGTACACAGTGCATATCGGCACATATCTAAGATTTGGCTTCTGCCGGAATTCCACGCAAATATACCCAGCGCCGAGTGCGGAACAAACCCTTGCTTCATCATAGTCGTATTCGTACTCATGTATAAGTTCACAACTGAAGAAACTCGTGAAAATTGCGGTGTATTCATATTCATCTTTATTCCGACTGCGAGTGGAGTGTGGACATTTTCAAGCAAGTAGAAAATGGATGGCCGCGATGCTAATGCACACAGCGAATGTCTGATAATCGAGCGAGTCGTTGATGTGTTGAACGCTTGTAAGCGCGCGAGTGTTTGCAAGTTTTCAATTGATTTTTTTGCCTGCGGTGTACTTACCGAGCACTCTGTTCGCATAGACTGAAGGGTGTCAAAGTAAGTACCTGCGAGAGCAGCATCCGAATTGTCGACCTGCAAACGCAGGTCAGATATTATGCTCTGTTTTCTCGAGTAGAAAAGAGAAACGCCAAATGATTGACGGATCTGGCCAAAGTTCCACAACGCTGGTGCTGTTGCAGAGTTTTTCAAGAGTCGTGTGAAGTTCTTTATGCAGAGTGCAGACAACAAAGCCGGTGCCACATCTTTGAACTTGCAAATAGGCGCAAACTTTAGAAGGCGCCGCAAGATTTCCATGGCCGGTCCACCAAAGTTTGCTTCTTTCTTGTAGGTGCAAGTATTTTCAAAATTTGTCCAATATTTTACATGAAAGCATCGGCACCCTAATTTTCCACTGAATCTTAGAAGCGAATCGGGTGAAGAAGCGTATTTCACATCCTCGCACCCGTCTATAACTACGATAACATTCGTTGAATGTCGATATATCAACCTCAAGATTTGAACATCGTCCATAATTCCTATGCAGTGATATACAGAAATACGGCAGAACATGTCAGTCAAGTCAATAAACGTTGCCTTGACGAAAGTATTCAAGTGAAAAGTGACGATTGCAATCATTCACTATTTTACGAGTATTTTCGTGACTCGGTAACGACGAAACGTTGGAATGTACCGCTAAGCTGTGTGGGAGAGTATATGTAGTTGTTACAAATACCAGGACTAACACATCGAGTGTTATTTGCATGGAATGAACATTCAAAAAGAAGGAATTTTATTAGTATATACATTGATTTTTTATGTATCTGAAAGCTATTCGATATGATTAAAGATCTTTCGTTTCAACAAGAACACCACCGGTTCCTAAGACAAGAGTTTTTGGGTTCCAATGTTGGTTGTAGTTCTCACAGTTCAAATCACGAAGTGCTGCACTACCAACATCACTGCATGTATTCGGATGCAACGTTTTTACTGAACGTAGTAGTTCCTCCGCCCCTAAGTTCAAGAAAGCGCACTACGAAGTGGTTTCATTAAGCAGTATTTCCGATACTCCGTGACATACCTGATACGCCTTTTCTTGCACCGCACAGTTTCGAATAAGCATACAGCACTGCCTTGCAATAGAGGGATTGTGTAAATGGGAATGCATGACTTCCATGAAGGCCGCAAAATACCCTTCTGAAAACATATTGGATACAACTTGTTTGTTTCGAAGAGATATAGCAGACATAACGGAAAGTGTACGCTCTAGAACACAAGCTCTTCTCTTGTTTGCGATGACACTGTCAGGCTCACCGGTGCCAGTGCTAATATGGCTTGATAGATCATGCATACATGAGCATAGTAATCCGTAAAGTATTTCGAGACCTTCATAGTCAACAATACTTTTCTTCCCGAAATCCGAGACTGCAAGTTTTCTGAGGCAACCAAGCGCTACTTTTGTATCTATGTTAGTAACTTTTCGGCCAAGAATTTGCTGGACAGCATATTTAATAAAACAATCTTAAAATTATTGAGGTTGCGAATTACCAGTAGAGGAGTCAGCACATCCGCATCTACGAATTGTCGACATATTTGTTCATTGAGCATAAGTGACTCCGCCTGCTCATAGTTCAATTCACGAATTGGCGCTCAAGGCAGCAAACGTACAAATTTTAAGGCATCCCTGCACGGGTGGACAAAATTGTTATTCGATGCATTGCGCAAAACTACATGGATTATATCAGTGAATTATCACAGAGAATAACTGGCATCACCTTCAACCAGCGCCGATATTAGCCCAGCTTCCCGATATAATTCGGCATACGGAATTACTGAAGAAATTCCACTACTCGTGTCATCTGTTAACGTTGACCACCCCAACTCACATCCTGCTTCACGCGATTTATGGTCCTGACATTCAGACAGAATTCTAACTAGCGTCTTCGGGAAGTTTTCCTAAATTTGTCAAATGTAAGATATAGTAGTCGAGCAAGCGAAATTTTTCATCCATACCGAGAACAACAGCTGTTTAGCTTTATTGCACTTCCGAGTCCCAGCAGCAAGAGCTCGAAGAATGCTGGCGAAGAGCAGCTCTTCATGTTCAGCAAGAAGGGGCACAGTAACTTGAAGCAGTCGTTTAAAAATGCTTTCATTGAAGTTGAAATCGTTAATCTGTTTCATGTGACCGTCTTTGTGTGTCGTCAGTTAAGTTTCAACGTCCAACGCCAGTCAAAATATCGCACCTCTTAGTGTACATAGTAGAAAGTGACGATCTTCGGGTTCATCTAACATGGAAAGTGCTCCATCAAGAAGTACATGTGCGTGACTGATCGATATTCCCTCCTGTATCATTTGCTGAACGGCTGTTGGGCTTGCACGTAGTGCGGCTAGCTGCGTGCACATACTTTGCTTTTCCCCGTGGTTGATGGCGTCTACTAGACTGCTCACAGGTGAGTCGTATACCGCTCGCCTACTGGATTCAGGCCCATTAAGCATACTTCTATCTACAACGATGCCGCGAATACGAAGTTCCTCTATCGCTTCGCTGACTGACTCTTCCTCACTCAACTGGAAGTCAGAGCGGTAACTTGCTATTAAATCGACGAACAACGCCTGTGATTAGTGTTAGTAACGTTTCACGGATTATTCTGATTGGTTTACATGTGCAATGTCCGCATTCATCATTGCTATGTGAAATGATTCAGGTTAGATCGTCCACCTAGCCACACGGATGTACGCCACTGAAGATTCACACAGAGTGCGCTATTGATAGACCTCAAGTGTGACCAGGCGCTAGTTCTGGGCAACTCGCTATAAGGCGTTTGTGATTTTTAGTCCATACCACTGTGCTTGCCTTATACTGTTGGCATGCTATTATATGCATATTTGTCAGAGAATACAAATGAGTATTAGGCCTTCTATTCCTATAATATGAACATCGTATTATACTATAGTTATACCTAAGTATATACTCTAGACATAAATGGTAACATCATGTGTAGAAAACGCATACGTTACACACAAGAACACGTTGTAATGRAAACGACACAATTCGTCCGTATACTAATCCGAACGTGACATATCCAACAATATTCATATTTACTAGTACTGCACATATTCATGCACGTGAATATAGACGATATAAGCTCCTAATATTCCCAATGTGCCTACACATATGCAAATTTAACAATACCATTAAATATGAACGCTTCACGTCATAGTCAAATTGGCTCAAAAACGAACGGAAACGCTCTCGACAAATCGCTTCCTTTGACTGACGGTGCATATGTACTTCACAAGGCGACCGCCCTGGGTGCCGCCCTGGAATTCACGCAACCTACCAAAGACACGAAATGGATACTAACCACTCGCTGGAGTCCGCTATTTTGTCGAAGTTGGACCCATGGTTGCGTTTAGAGAGTGATAGCAACCCGATACCACGAATCTTTACCCATATTGACGACTACAAGTCCGCTTTTCAGCCGAAACTGCTAGAAGAGGTGAGAGAAGGTGTGAAAACCACGCTGAATCATGCGATAGGTATGTCCAATGATGTTCCGAATAATAGGACTTTTTTCATACGCATTCTCATGTGCAGAAAACAAGTCGTTTTACGAAGTAGAACAGTGGCGCGCGCTCTCAAATGACAGTGGGCTATTTAGCGTGACGCTCACTGGAAAGATTCCATGTGAGTTACAAGCAAGTTGCATCGCGCTGCTTGTTGTGTGCACACGTGCGGGTTGTGAGGAGCTAAAAATTGATGGTGATGCCCCGGAAGCATATGCAGTTTCAGTTGTTAAAACTGTCTCGAACTCATACATAGAACTGAAAAGTGACCCGCGTGTTTCGCACCTCTGGAAAATACTCAAGGGTTGCGTTGAAAATTCAACCTCTTCAGCAAGGTTATGGATAATCATAGGCCCTAAGATTGCGACTTTCTCTCAGGAATTTGAGGCTCTCAATCATGTAGAAAAGTTAAGTAAGGTGAGCATGAAGGGAACGCGAAAAAGCACACTTGAACTGACATTTTTAGCATGTACTGAGCGCCATATTGAATCCCGCCCTATTTACTGCCCACGACAATGTGAATTCTAGACAACGAACGATACCTGATATCGAACACTATCTGGAGCGACTACGTGAGTCATTCAATCCCATGCAAGTAGACGCCATCCAGCGTTCCATCGTATCTTCTACAACTACCAAGCCGGTAGATTTTCCTTTTACGCTTGTCCAAGGTCCACCAGGAACAGGTAAAACGCACACTATAGTGGGTTCTATTCATTCACGTCCGTCATAATCGAATTAACATTTCATACAGTGGGGTCTTTTGAATTACTTGCATTTGATAAGCTTCCAAAGATACTATGACTCAACCATGAGAGTAGTATATAACGCTTCAACAAGATGCAGAATGCACAGACCACACATATTGGTGTGTGCGCCAAGCAATAGCGCAGTAGACAACATTCTCGAGCGTATCATTCAATATGGATTCTATCAGTTGAATGGCCAACAATATCGCCCTGCTATGATCCGTGTTGGAGCTTCAGGTGCTGAAATATCAAAATCGTGTCGTGATTTCTCTGTCGAATCAAAAGTTGACGCTTTATTAGGTATGTCGACTGAAGAATGGCGCATGTGGTATTCTCGTCAGTTGCACACCGTAACTTCACTCGAAAAGGAAATAGAAATTAAATTTAATGAACTGAGTGGATCAAGACAGTTTGATTCTGGCGAACTAGAAAGAATATCTGCACAAATAGTGACCACATTTGATGTCAGGGACCGTGCAGTTGGTGATTTATCCAGACTAGAGCGCTTACGAAATTACTACAGCAAGAATCGATGCATAGATGGTGAATCAGTACAGCTGCTACGTTCTACTCTGGAAGCGTCTTTTGTCGATGAGGCTGAAATCGTATTTACAACGCTAGCTTCTAGTGGTAAACGTAGCTTGCGTGACTCTACTTGCGATTTTCAAACTCTCGTCGTCGACGAGGCGGCTCAAGCGAGTGAACTGTCTACACTTTTACCGCTTTTCCATGGGATTCGGCACTGTGTATTGGTTGGAGATCCACAGCAGCTACCAGCCACCGTTTTGTCGAAAGGTGCAAAATGTGCGCGCTTCGACAGATCACTTTTTGAACGTTTGACTGAAAATGGAATTCAACCGATTGTGTTGTCCACGCAATACAGAATGCACCCTGAAATTCGAAGTTTCCCATCAGAGTACTTTTACAAGAACGCGCTCATAGACGACGTAGACGTACTTTCATGTCCACTCAACTTTCATGAAATGAACACAGGCTCGTCCCGCATTGACTTCCATCCATACCTTCTTTTTGATACTCTTTCTGGTGTTGAACAAAAAAATAGTGCAGGATCAATTAAAAATGAGTTTGAGGTGCAACTATGCTTCAAGCTACTTGAATTGCTAGAGTTGTCATGGATAAAAGGTGAGCGGCCCAGGGTAGCAGTAATAACTCCATACGCGTTCCAGTGTCATCGCATCAAGCAGTATACGAAGCCTTTGGCCGCTCAGATTGACTTAACCATCAGCACTGTTGATGGCTTTCAGGGGAGGGAGAGCGATGTCGTTATACTCTCCTGTGTTAGAAACGCCAAATTCGGGATGGGTTTTATGCTCGATACTCGGCGCATGAATGTTGCTCTAACACGGGCGAAATTTGGACTTTGGGTATTGTGTAGTTCACAGAATGCTATGCTTAGTCCGCTCTGGCAAGCGCTGTTCACCGATGCGAGTGCACGGTCAAGAATTGTCAGTGAAAAACAGACTAACAACCTTATCAAGTTTGGTACTCAACGCTGATCTTATTAGTAAATGAATCCCCATTAACACGACATTTGATCCAGCCTTTAGTCCAAATTAACTGGTCAATGTGCATATGAAGTCCAGTGCTGATTGGTTCTTCGATGTTGTCACAGCAATACTACCATGGAGCGCATTCAACTCGCGAACGAACGCGCGGAGTGTATGCAATAAGTCGTTAGATGAAATCAGGTCACACCGATATCGACAGATTTCTCGTAGCATGAGAAGTATATGATGAATATGTACGCTAGATTTCATGCAATAGCAGAGCTCTGAAACAAATTGCTTGAAAGTACTCGAGTCCAAGTTGTACGGAATATGTTTGATGTGTTCTGGAGGAAGTGCATTTAGAACTGCCTGGAAGAAACGTCGGTTCGAAAGCCTGGTTGCTACAATCAAAGCCTCAGTGAACGCACTGTTTTGTAGTGCAAAGTGAAGATGTTTGTCACTCAATTGCTCGTCAAAATCTTTGCGCTGAATGGTATCTGAAGAGTCTTTTAAAATGAATACCTGCCGACTGCGAGCAACACATATATTTTTTCCATCAACTGAACAAAGCAGCTGAACAAATGAATCAAGAGTAGGTTCCCCTTCAGGTAAAAATACACGCTTCACGAGCGCACACGTCTGAACGTCGTAAATGCTCACAAGCATATCAGATTCAGCTGAAGCTAAAAGTGAACTGTCATGAATAAATTGAAGTCTTGCGCAGTCAGTGTAATTCGTTCGATTTCTATTCGAATTACTGGTGCTCGAATAACTGGTGCTATTTGAGACAATAGACCCATGTAAGTTAGACGTTCGAATGTTCCATATACTAACAGTCGAGTTTATCAACATTGTTGCCAAGTACGTACCACATGGCGATAACGCCGCTGTCTGTACCTCCATCGAGTGAAACAATGAATCTATTTGTCGATTTTTGCCATACACATCCCAAACACGAGTCGAACCATCCCATGAACTTGAAACGATATGCGATGTTTGACGGCAAACACAAATAGAAGTGATCGGAGACGTGTGCCCAACAAGAACATCGAGCAACTGTCCAGTTAAAACGGACCATAACATGATACTGAAATTGTCCACAGCCGCTCCGCATAGGACTTCATCACTACGATCTAGCGCTATGTGCGAAATTCCTCTGCTATTCGGCGCAGTGAAAGTTCTGAAGTTACGATATCGTAAAATGTCGTACGCACGAACTGTGCCATCCATGCTTGAGGACAATAACCCCCTATCATTTGAAAGAAACAGCACTTGATTTACTCTGGCGTTGTGTTGTGAAAACGTTGCCATGCATGTTTTGGAAACCACATCCCATAAGTTCACGGTGTCGAACTTCGTTCCAGTTGCCATGAGAGAGTATGTTGAGTTCATGGCAATTGTTGTAACGTCGTGCAGCTCGTTGCTATGCTTGAGCAAGAAAGTATCTAGTTTGTAATCCCACAAGCATACATCGCTTGAGCAGTCGCCATCTATCAGTATGCAAGCTCGAACCGGATCAAAAGTACATCGCATGGGTTTTAAAAGGTAAGTTTTTAAGCATACGGACTGGATCAAATCGCGTGAGACTACATCAAATACTTTCAAAATACCACCAGTTAAACCAACACACAAAACTTTAGCCAAGCCACTGAAGTCGGCACATTCAACTGGGGCATCCAAGGACAAGTTCTTACATGAGTCCACAAGATATTCTTGTGATTGAGTCGACTTTTTAGCAACAATCAGTGTACCGTCACTGGAAAATGAGTAAGTTGTTGTTGCGCCAAAACTTATGGAAACTGCAAGCAATTTGGATTTGTGCTTTACAGCCTCGAAAGACAGTTTTGTGGATATAGTGATCACCCTACTGCTGTGATCAGAGCAACCGAATATGATACCATCACCACCCCACGACATGCAAGAAATAGTTGAATTTAAAAAGGAATGTCTTGTCACTAGTGGAGTAACGATACAGTAGAACATCGTATTCTTTTCTTTTAAATCCCATATTTCGACACACTCGTCAGAAGCAGTTACTAAAAGATCCGAATTTGCATTGAATGCCGAACGTTGCACTCGCCCACGACTCTTAATCCGACTGATAACGACATGGTTAGCCGTACTGGTGATGACCCCTCGTGAATCTACATCGGCCACGAACAAGAGTTTTGAGCACCGAGAGACAGCGATGTTCGTGATCACTCCCACGTGCCCATATGAAGTAATTCTACTGCTTAAAGTGGACGCATTTGATACGCTTACGTGTCGACCTAGTGAAGTGTACACCGTCCCATTACAAACAGTGCTTTGTACCACTCCTTGAGTTGAACCAAATATGCTTGAGAGGGAATAACTCATACTCATACCTCTTCTCTGTTCAAACCTTTACTGTGTGCGCATCTAAGAGATATGTCGCAACGCGACTGACATTTCGGCGGATGAAGTTGTAAACCAACAGTAGAAAGTAGCTGATAACCTGCTCGTGCGTTGTTAGCAGTGGCGGCTGTGAACGTTAGCAGTACGAACGCGACATGTTCCGAAATCCCGGGTTTAAGGTTCTTAAGAGAATATCATACGTTACATAATCGTACAAGACTAAAGGGATACTTGACATCAAAACATCCATACTTCAGAGGATCTGTTAGTGTTTATCATAAATGACGAGATGGGTGTATTTGGGGTTTGAACTCATAAGGCAATATAAATATTCAATATTGTATTGAATATATGCGTACCACTGGTAGTATTTGGCATAAGAAAACTACGCGCGTGGTTTCGGCGACTTGCTGTGCTCGTGCGGTGAAACCGTGCGCGTGTCACTTCGACGACGAAGTGTGGATACGTACGGCAACGCAACATATATTCATCCAGTCGATTTAAATAAACTGACCTTGGGCTGTCACAAAAGTACAAGTCTGTATTGCGCAGAGTCACTAGTTACCAAATATTCGGAGAGTAGCGAGAGTAGGTCTGTTCATGATATCTTCAGCTCGTAACTATTGGGCGTCTTGGGATGAAGTTGTCTCCAATGTTACGTTCAATCTGCTTCGGGAAATTGGATGGTCTGTTGATCCGATCAGCAGCGCAACGCGCGGCTTATTCGCTGTAGAGTCACCTACCCCCTTAGTGACGTGCTTGACCTTGTACATAGTGATAGTGTTGGCAGGTTGCTTCAAACTTTGCAGAAGCCCAAGGCAAACAAGTGATCCGGCGTGGCTCAAACTTCTCATCATTGTGCATAATGTATTCCTTATTCTTCTGAGCGCTTACATGTGCGTGGGCTGCATTAAAGAAGCTTACTTGAAGGGTTACACACTATGGGGCAATGACTATGATCCTCGCGAAACTGAACTAGCGCGGTTCATCCACTTGTTTTTCATTTCGAAAATCTATGAATTCATAGATACCTTCATCATGCTACTCAAAGGAAACCTAAAGCAGGTGACATTCCTCCACGTGTATCACCATGCAACTATTTCTTTCATTTGGTGGATGATAGCGCGCGTTGCGCCTGGTGGAGATGCTTATTTTAGCGCCGCTTTAAATTCGTGGGTGCATGTATGCATGTATTCGTACTACTTACTCGCCATAATCGTCGGTAAAAACGAGATAAACCGTCGAAAGTATCTTTGGTGGGGGAGATATCTAACGCAGATGCAGATGTTCCAGTTTGTTCTCAATCTCTGCCAAGCACTATATTGCACACATTTCTCGCCATACCCGCGATTCCTCTCGAAGATTTTGCTTGTTTATATGGCTAGCCTGTTGGCATTATTTGGTCAGTTCTACCACGCGAAACATATGTCTAAGTCCAAAAAAAATGTGTAGTGTGTAACACTTGCCGAGAAAAGTACAAATAACACAAAGTAAGCACCTTGCATATGTATTTCAACACTCACGCCTATAGCGCGCATATCGCACATAGCACGCAACTCGTAGAGCACATGCAATCGTTACTTGTTTCACAGCGCGAATACAAAGACTTATGCTAGAAGTTCAGGGAACAACGTTCAAGGCGCGTGAATGAAGTTCAAGTATCTGTTTGAGTTCACACGCCTGTCGAGTCTGAACAGTGTCAAACTGAGTATCATGAATCAGTTAGTTATCTTTCAAACGATATATGCACGCACCGTACTAGAAGTCGTGGCTTTAAACGTAAGAACTCCGGTGACGTGGTTGTACCGCATCCGCAACCTCAACTAAAGCAGTGCTTTATGAGTGAAAACAAATAATATGTTGGTCGAAACTCACCTCAGTCGGGTTGTGTTTTAAGCACGTGTCGACCGCGATGGAAAGACGGTCCATGATAGCGCGCCGCAAAGTTGAAGTACCCGCACGAGCACCGTGCGACACGTGCTTGTTTTGTCACTCTCGTTTCTGCGTGTCACGTGAAAAGGTGTTCAACACTTACAAGGTTGGTACAATATGGGCAAATTCGCGCGCGTACTACATATGAACCTTTATTTAAGCTGATGTGCGCACGATTATTAAAAAAAGCCGTAAAAACAATTTATGGCGGAACTTGATCTGGGGTTCGTAGTTGATATGGCATGTATGTATAATATACTACAACCGCCAAGGACGTCGGCGGACTGGGCGAAAAAGCGCGTGCAGGTGCCTGCCTTATTTTTACCTCCTCATGTGCGCACGCGGCCCATCCCTACCGGTATAATGAACCGATTAAAATAAAGGCATATTGTATGATAGACCCATTCCACTAAGGAACCTTCAACTTTTGCGTATATAGTTGCGTGTTTTATCTATCATATTTTACGCCAAAATTTAGCGAAATTCGCAGCTTCACCAAACGTGTTTTTTGAACGCGCCGGGGTTTAGCGAACCGCGATGGCGCAACCGTCGCGTTCGCGCGCCCACCAGTGCGCGGTGCGGCCGCGCACGCCCGCGGGCGCGCGTGAGCAGCTCGAAGTGGTTCCGTTGCATCGCATCCGCACGTCGCAGCGCGCCGAATGACTCGCAAGTGCGTGTGCACGAACCCGAACTGCGACAAGGATGTCGAGCGATTCTCGTTCGCGCTCGGCAGG
>WMKK01000004.1:95294-110436 GCA_012295225.1 Ostreococcus mediterraneus
GCCTCTGTCGCGGATCTATGACAACTACAACGTCGTGTATCATATTGAAACATGTTTTGTGCGTCGCCTGTCGGCAGTGAATTCATGTGTTCGCCATCACTCCCGCTTTCGTGTTCGACAACGCAGCGACGGTGGTTGAAATCGCTTTTGCTCGTCGAACGTACTTCACGTTGCGGCAGCGCCCATCCGACGTAGAAGGTGCGAAACGCACCGTAGTACGATCACAAACACATTCATCCACGCGTTTCTCTGCCTCGCAGACACGCGCCGCGCGCTCGTGCCGCGGCAGACGCGTGAAAGTGGCGCTCGTGCGCGACGCGACGCGCGAGTTCAAAAAAAGGACGAAAGTGAAGCTGATTCGAGGTTCGAGTCGGCAATGGGTCGTGACGAGTCATGATTGGTCGACTTAAATACGTAAAATGATAGGAAAACCTTAGTGGAATGGGTCTATTAAATACTCAACTTTTTCTATCACCCCCGCACATCTTCTTCAGCGCTTGGGACAAGCGACAACCTCCGGTTTGGATTTATGAAAAGAGACGAGTCAACTACACACCAAGCCATCGTTCGAAATAACCATTATAACCATTGTTTTTCATTCACTACTCCCCACTGATGAGCAACAGCACATGCCATGATCGAGCCATAACTCTTAAATGTTTTCAAAACATCCAGGTGCTCAAGTACAGAATACGCACAGGATAGTTGAGTATAATCATGAACATGAGGCCACTCATGCACCTGCACGAAAAGTCTGGAGTTGCAAGAAACTACCGCGCCCATGATGCGGCAAATGTGTACACCGGATGGTGGCCTCTCAGCCCGTGGCATGAGTCTGACTATACTGGTGCTGCGCGTGGTTTACAGAAGCACATTCGCGGATCTGTACGTAGAAGTTGCGAACATTTGCCTTGTGTTTGAATCCTGCATTATGCTGCTTTCGTACTGATGCCGAATCGTGCGTTAAAAACGCATCACAATAATCTACATATCGTTTTAGCCCACAGTCTTACAAGTATCAGCAAAACTTACCGCAATAATACCTCGGCATTTGGAAACCCACGTGAATGTGAGAAGGCGCTGCGAACGCGAGAAAATGTGTTGCCTGATATGTGCCAGTTTTAAATAATTACTTCGACACACGTCTCGTACAGAAGAGTTAAAACGTTTCGTTCCTCTTTTTTGACGCACACCCAGGAGCTTGTTCGTTTGTAGTCGGGTGGGAAAACTTTATATATCGCCGGTTCAGAGGAGTCCCTCCGCGACTAACGAGTCATAAAGGGTCAAATATAACAATACATTGTGGCTTTTAGCACTATCTGATCATTACACCCCATCTACTACCGGGTGTTTCCACCTTGCGAAAATTCGTGAAAAAACGTGATGCTTCAGAGTTGCATGATTTGAAGCGAAACGGACGACGTAACCGCTATGCCGCGACGAAAACGCTCGAAAACGACGACAACAGACCCGTTTTGACTGTCTCGCATAGTTTCACAGCGCGCAAACCCCGACGACGCGTGGGATCACCATCGCAATTCTAACTTGCTGCTTAACAGATTACTTGTCAACGCGCCGCGCTCTAAACCCTACTTAGGGTTTAGTTGTCGCRGACAGTAACATCAATGGGTCCTCACAAACGCGATCCATTGCGTGTGTTCTTCCGCAAAACGATTTAGCTGCATATGAATGACATTCCTTGAAGCGCGCACATGGACGCGCTGCATTTCGAGTGGCATTCGGCACGATGAACATCTCTTAGGGTTTGACTAAACCCTATCCAAACCCTATATGGGGTTTGGAATACATCAGTTTAGTGTGACAGTGGAAGGGCAACTGCGATACAAATGATACAGCGGGCGCACGTGTGAGTGTGTTGACGATGCGTAACTGCTTAATTTATATAATGCTCACTGTTTGCGAGCGGTTGGTCGTCTAAAGTTTGCGTCGCGTCGCTTGATTTCACACGTGTTTGCCACGCATCACGTTTTTCACGAATTTTCGCGAGGTGAAAACACCCGGTAGCAGATGGGGTGTAATGATCTGATAGTGCTAAAAGACACAATGTATTGTTATATTTGACCGTTCATGACTCGTCAGTCGCGGAGGGACTCCTCTGAACCCGTGGGATATAAAGTTTTCCGTCGGGTGCGGCGGGCACTGAAATAAAAGCCGTTTTGCACAGATTCACAATACATAATTGTAATTGGCGTCAAGTATGAATCTATTTTTTCGTGATTTCTCATAATTTGATGTAGTCTCTTCACACATGCTTAATTGAGTCTTGTTTACATGGGTGTAGCGCCAAAGTTGTCTGCGCGTTCTGCATCCAAATACGCATCTTGCCTGGTCGTGAAATCGTATGCGAAAAATCGTGAATCTGCGCAGGCGACTAAGCGCGATCGCAGATCGTTCAAACAGACATAAACGTGAGTAAACATACTGACGTTTGCACGGCTCAGTTGGACAGTAGTCTGCTTCGAAACCTGTAATCGAGTAGTTTGTATCCTAAACTCGCAAACATGCGGCGGCAGTTAGCAAAGCACCTAAAAAATAGTAGCTTTAGCTCCAGCTGGACGCAGTTGGGTTTAAACCGTTTCGAAGCTTCGAGCACTTCGTACGCGAGGTGTCGGCAAATTGGACAGATTGCAGGAAAAGAACGCAGTAATGTATCATTCTTAGAGTCGTATTCTCGGCATGAAGCTGAAAGAAAAAGTCAAGGGCTGCCACCAAAACCTCTTGGTCCAACTCAAGTAGCTCAGCTCACCCGACTTTTGGAGGAGCCACCGCCCAACTCTGAGGACCAGTTGATATCGATGCTGGAAAATCGTGTACCCCCCGGTGTAGATGAGGCGGCATACGTAAAGGCAGCATGGCTTGCTAGTCTGGCAAATGGGACCAGCAAAAATGGTCTAGTTTCAGCTGAAAAAGCGGTGAAGTTACTTGGGAGCATGCAGGGCGGGTACAATATCTCTCCCCTAGTTGATGCGTTAGATGACGATATACTTGCACCATTAGCGGTAGAAGCGCTATCGCACACCATTTTAGTTTTCGATGCGTTCTATGACGTTGAAACGAAGTCACGAAATGGGAATCAATTTGCAACAGACGTGTTGAAGAAGTGGGCTGACGCTGACTGGTTTACACATCGAAAGAAGGTTCCAGAGAAGCTGACAGTAACGGCTTTCAAAGTGTCCGGGGAAACAAATACTGATGATCTATCACCAGCACAGGATGCCTGGAGCCGCCCCGATATCCCTTTACATGCGTTAGCCATGTTAAAAAATCCACGCGACGGAATTTATGATGCAGTGTCACAGATTGCGGAACTCAAAAGCAAAGGTTTTCCTGTCGTTTACGTAGGAGATATCGTCGGAACCGGGTCTTCGAGAAAATCTGCGACAAACTCATTACTGTGGCATATGGGTGTGGACATTCCTTGTGTTCCGAATAAGCGCACTGGCGGTGTCACTATTGGTGGTAAAATTGCACCAATATTCTTCAACACGATGGAGGACAGTGGTTCTTTACCGCTTGAAATGAATGTGGAAAAAATACACATGGGCGATGTAATCGATATATATCCATATGAAGGGATTGTTAGGTCACACGTTACTCAAGAAGTTTTGGCAGAGTTTGGATTGAAGAGTTCGGTGCTGTTGGATGAAGTACAAGCTGGTGGACGCATCGCACTCATTATTGGACGAGGTCTTACTGATAAAGCACGTCAGTCTCTCAAGTTACCAAAGTCTGATGTTTTCCGACAACCAATCGTTCCGACAAAGAAAAGTACCGGTTTCACGTATGCTCAAAAAATAGTAGGACATGCCTGTGGCATGGAAAGTGGTGTTCTACCAGGAACGTATTGCGAACCAAAAGTCACTACAGTTGGCAGCCAAGACACGACAGGTCCTATGACCCGTGATGAACTTAAAGATTTAGCTTGCCTTGGTTTTAGTGCAGATTTAGTTCTCCAGTCGTTCTGCCACACTGCCGCATATCCAAAGCCGGTCGATGTTGTGACGCACCACTCGCTTCCGGATTTCATTAGAACACGTGGTGGCATCTCTCTTAAACCAGGTGATGGCGTTATTCATAGCTGGTTGAACAGAATGTTACTTCCGGACACTGTTGGCACTGGAGGAGACTCGCACACACGATTTCCTATCGGCATTTCCTTTCCTGCCGGCTCTGGCCTTGTAGCATTTGGAGCGGCGACTGGAGTCATACCCCTTGACATGCCTGAATCTGTTCTTGTGAAATTCACCGGGAATCTACAACCTGGTATTACATTGAGAGATCTCGTTCATGCGATCCCATATTTTGCAATTCAGGAAGGAATGCTTACAGTTTCAAAAGAGAATAAAAGAAATATATTCAGTGGACGCATTCTGGAAATAGAGGGACTCGAGTACTTGAAGTGTGAACAAGCATTTGAGCTGTCAGATGCAAGCGCCGAAAGAAGTGCAGCTGGATGTACAATAAAATTAAATAAGGAGCCCATCCAAGAGTATCTTCAAAGCAACATAGTACTCCTCAAGTGGATGATTGCGAATTCCTACGGTGACAAGCGAGCAATCGAGAGGCGAATCGAAAGTATGCTTTCTTGGTTGGCAGCCCCAACTCTCCTCAAGGCAGACGCTGACGCTGAGTATGCTGCGCAACTTGTCATAGATCTTGATACAGTAACGGAACCTGTGCTTTGTGCCCCAAATGACCCAGATGACGCCCGACTACTCTCGACAGTGGCTGGAGATAAAGTTGATGAAGTTTTCATAGGTTCGTGTATGACAAATATCGGTCACTTTCGTGCCGCAGGGAAAGTATTGCAATCGTTTGACGGTGAGCTACCAACTCGACTGTGGATTGCACCACCAACGAAGATGGATGAGTCACAGCTTAAGAGTGAAGGTTACTACGGCATCTTCGGTGCAGTAGGAGCGCGAACAGAAATGCCTGGTTGTTCTTTGTGCATGGGTAACCAGGCGCGAGTTGCCGAACGAAGTACGGTGGTGTCGACAAGTACAAGGAATTTTCCCAACCGTTTGGGTAAAGGTGCAAATGTTTACCTCGCTTCCGCTGAATTAGCCGCTGTATCCGCCATTCTCGGGCGTATACCTTCAAAGGCCGAATATATGAAACACGTGGCCAGTTTATCAGAGTCAAGTGCAGACACCTATCGATATCTGAACTTTAACGAACTTGAAGAATACATCGTTCACCCCGGAAATAATTAACTTTTAACAATGAAACGATCTTTTGCATAACAGCGATACCGGCCTAGGTTCAGCGCACGAAAAGTTAACTTGTTATTTTCATTTATCTTTCGAGCGTTAGAAAACGATGACTTGGTAGGCGTGTAACAGACCAAGAATAAGTACCATCTAGAACACAACTTTGTCAACTTTGGAGATAATTTGTGGTGGTAGCGATGCACACCTGCACAATTATACAATACCAACCGTATATTGTCCAAAGAAAATGACAGTAGCTGCAGCGTTGTCACATGTTTTTGTTTTATCTTTCTGTAACGAAGTACCTCAACTGTTGAAAAAGTATATTTAACAGACACATATATTCGGACTTTTTGATGTTGCTCCTACTTCGTTCGTTTGCTTGCCGTACAGTGAATGACGAGTGTAGGTACGCTACACATAACAGTGCGGCGATCAACCTAAGCCACGCGTTAAAGCGGTAAAAGAAACACCAAAGAACGCACCAACTCTTGTAACGTTCAGTCGTCAACACGGATAACGAACGCTCACCGTCACCGTGAGCCACTAGACCGAGAGAGATAAGTATCAAAGAATATCTTTCTATCTTTGCGAACACGTGTTCTGCCACGCTCGTGGTCATTATATGAGCATATCTTGACTTGCGTAGCTCGCTCGTTTGACACGAACACTTGACGGGGTCAAGCGTCGACGCCAAGCTGCGCCACCGTCACCAACTCAGCCCGCGCAAGGAATGCGGCTGAGAGTTACGCTTTTAGTGTACTTTTATCCATAGTACTATTGATTTTTCTTTCAAGCAGCTAAAACAACCGAAGTGTTTAAAGCGAGATTCAACCAATGAAAACACTGTAGTATACAATTCATTCGATTTTGATTGGTTGAATGATGACGATCGGGACGCCGCGAGAACACAACTGTTGCACCCTGTTCCAATAGTTGTATCGTCAGAACTTCTCCCGTGTGCGGTCACTTGAGACCAGCAAGGCTCAACTATATTAGTCAGTGCGTATGAGGTTCACTATCGGACGTTTCATGGCTTGGAAAGTGTGCTTCGCAGGTGAATATTTCGGCCAGATGACAATAGATCTCTTCAACTCAACTCTCCAACAGCACTCATCTTGTCCGTCGCTTACAGCACTACTGTTAAAGCTGACGATTCCAATGAAATCCTAGGAACTGTGATTGGAATTGATCTTGGGACGACGTACTCATGCGTCGGTGCTTATGTAAACGGTAAAGTTGAGATAATTGCTAACGATCAGGGGAACCGCATCACCCCTTCATATGTGGCTTTCACGGACACTGAGAGGCTTATCGGAGACTCGGCAAAAAACCAAGCGACTTCGAACCCCGAACGAACTGTGTTCGATGCCAAGCGCCTCATTGGCAGAAAGTAAGATGCTTACTGCGATGTTCGCGTCTTCGCATACTGACTTGCCTCATAGGTTCACTGACAAGGAGGTTCAGCGCGATCTCAAAATGTTCCCTTTCAAGGTCGTGAATAAAGATACCAAGCCGTGTATTGAGGTTGAACTCAAAGATGGCAAGAAAACTTTCCAAGCGGAAGAAATTTCTGCGATGGTACTGACCAAGATGAAAGAAACTGCTGAAGCCTACCTTGGCAAGGACATAAAGCACGCTGTTGTCACTGTACCAGGTGTGTTTATTACAGTACAGCACTCCCTTCTTGTATTAAAGTTATTGTGCAGCATATTTCAATGACGCACAACGCCAGGCGACGAAAGATGCAGGAGTAATTGCTGGCTTGAATGTCGCTCGAATTATCAATGAGCCAACCGCGGCGGCCATTGCTTACGGTCTGGACAAGAAAGGTGAAAAGAACATCTTGGTTTTCGATCTTGGTGGAGGCACATTTGACGTATCGATTTTGACGATTGATAATGGAGTTTTCGAAGTCATTTCCACCAATGGAGACACTCATCTCGGAGGTAAGTACGAAACAAAAGGATCGACGCAGAGTGCTCATGTTTCTTTCAGGTGAGGACTTCGACCAGCGCATCATGGAATATTTCATGAAACTCATCAAACGCAAACACGGCAAAGATATTTCCAGTGATGTCAAGGCAGTTCAAAAGCTACGCCGTGAGGCTGAGCGCGCGAAAAGGACACTCTCGAATCAGCACCAAGTTCGAGTAGAAATCGAAGCTCTCTTTGATGGAACTGACTTCTCAGAACCCTTAACTCGCGCTCGTTTTGAAGAACTCAACAATGACTTGTTTAGAAAAACCATGGGACCGGTAAAGAAGGCTATGGAAGATGCAGGAATGAAAAAAACTGAGATTGATGAAATCGTACTCGTCGGTGGCTCTACGCGAATCCCGAAAGTGCAAGAGCTTTTGAAAGACTTTTTTGATGGCAAGGAACCAAACCGTGGAGTCAATCCTGACGAGGCTGTTGCCTATGGTGCGGCGGTTCAAGGTGGTATTCTTTCCGGAGAAGGAGGTGACGAGACGAAAGACATTTTATTGCTTGACGTGGCACCACTCACGCAAGGGATCGAGACTGTCGGTGGGGTTATGACAAAACTAATTCCGCGCAATACTGTCATTCCTACCAAGAAATCACAAACTTTTACTACATATCAAGACAATCAACAAACGGTTATGATTCAAGTTTTTGAGGGCGAGCGCGCAATGACAAAAGATAACCACTTACTTGGAAAGTTTGAACTCACCTCAATTCCTCCAGCGCCACGCGGTGTTCCTCAGATCGAAGTGACCTTCGAGATTGATGCGAACGGTATCCTCAACGTTGGTGCCGAGGACAAGGGGACGGGAAAATCTGAGAAAATCACCATCACAAACGACAAAGGCCGACTCTCTCAAGAAGAAATCGAGCGAATGGTCGAAGAAGCTGAAGAATTTGCCGAAGAAGACCGCAAAATCAAGGAGCGTGTTGATGCTCGAAACAGTTTGGAGACGTTTGCTTACAACATGAAGAACACCATCTCTGACGCCGATAAGCTCGCGGACAAACTTGACGAAGAAGATAAGTCGACCATTGAAGAGGCGATCAAAGAAGCTCTCGAGTGGTTGGATGAAAATCAGGAAGCCGACAAAGAAGAGTACGACGAACAGCTCAAGCAGCTCGAACAAGTCTGCAATCCAATTGTGGCCAAGGCATATGGCAGTACGTCGAGCGACAGTGAAGAAGACGAAGTGAGTGAACACGATGAGCTTTAGATATTGGGGAGTTTTTCGTGTTAGCCGGGCACGTGGTAAATAAAATACGTTATAACTAAAAAAACAATCAAATGCAACTCAAGCCATCCTCCAAGTCAAAACATCGTGAACAAAGTGTGTGATGAGCTCCGTACCCGACGAGGGGAACACATGAAGGTTGGGAGTTGCCGTTTTCCTCAGTTCGCGTTGTCGCTATCTGTGCTATCTCGACCTAAGCCATACAAAATTCCAGTGAAACGCTCCACTCCCTCGTCACTAAACTTTGAACTGAGCAATTTGAAGAAAGTAAAAGCTGTTAGAAGGCTATCACTCCCAGCTTGATGCTGCTGTCCTATTCTTTCTACTTGGAGGGTATCTGCAAGTTTGTTCAAGCCTCCATGTATATTTCCGAGGCACTTCATCATATACTTTATATCGAATATTTGTGGGAAATATTTGTACAGAAGTTCAAAGAAATCACTTTCATTTTCAGGCAGCCGTGTACACGTCAGCAGCTTGAGCAGATATCCAAAATCGTAACCACTATGAAAAGTTATCCATCGAACATCATCATTCAGTACGACGCCACTAACCATCAGTAACTCACCGAAACGACGTACGTCTATGCCTTGTATTTCTAAGGCGACAAAATCTATACCGCTATGCTTCAGAAGCTCGATAGAATCCCGAGCATACACGTCTTCTTTCAGACTAAACTCTCTGAAATTAAACTGCCAAATGCAAAAGTGGCCATTTATTTGAGCCAAATGACCACGCGCGTCTGTAAAAGTTAGTCCCAATTGTATCAGCTTGAGCATGTCCACGTTGCAGCGCAAGGTTTGATAATGAAAGTCAGATTGATCTTTGAAAGTCCCAACTGGACGCGCGACCTGCATACAATCGTCAAAGGTAGGCACGTAAATAGGACCATTATACGACGCACCACTCCAGGGAATTCCGTATCCATTGCGACGTATGGATAACGCAAGATCACTTCACGTATGATCCCCATTTCTTCTTCCAGATTGTCCGCCCATACTTCTCTGGTCTTTATGTTACTATGATTCATGATATTGAGACTAATTGTACGATGCGTCAGCTTTTAACGTTTAAGTCAACTACCGGCGAAACGCAATGTGGTCAGAGCGCAAGAAATACTGGCGCCAAGCCCTTGCTTGCGGCCCGGACACTTGTTTTTCCCCAAGTCACGAGACACAGTGGATACGCCGCTCTGAAGTCCACAATCGAAAATTTCGAAATTTCATATTACTGATATTTTGAAATAAATATCTCGTGATTTCGCAAAATTCACCTAAATGTTGAAATAAAATTTCAATATTGGTTGAAATTTCAATATTGCTTGCAAAAATAGTCGCCCTCACTTTTTTTGAAAGTTGTGGACCAACGACTGGTCAGTTGAACAACTTGTACAAAACTGCTTACAATACGGATTAAAACTTCGCATTGATCAATATTTCTTATGGATATTGATTTCACATCATTTGTCTATCAGAGGGACTGGACTGACTATGTTGCGTAAGTACATGGTTTCCCGTGTCAATTCTTGAGGGGTCGCAGCTTCGTTAGCCGCCGCACAACAAGTGTGATACTGGTAACACAAGCAGCGTCGCATTCATGGCACTTCAATCTCAAACAAGTTATACGCTAGCACGAAGCAGAAGTTTTTTGCAGTCGTTAAGACTTCCGAGGGCGCGGACATTCGTAAGAGTCTGTCAAGCGACTCCTTCAGCGATGGCTCAAAATTTTGACTACGACATATTCGTCATCGGTAAGTGCCGTTCGAAGACCTGGATCTCTGACTAAACATTACGCAAGGTGGTGGATCGGGTGGTGTCCGCGCGTCTCGTATGGCTTCGCAAAAAGGAGCGAAGGTTGGACTCTGTGAACTACCTTTTGACCCGGTTAGCTCTGAAAGTAAGGGAGGTCTTGGAGGCACGTGCGTAATTCGAGGCTGTGTACCTAAAAAACTCCTGGTGTACGGGAGCGCGTTTGCAGCTGACTTCGAAGACGCACGAGGCTTCGGATGGTCTTCAACATCACATCCAACCTTTAAATGGGAATCTCTTTTGCAGGCGAAAACGCAGGAAATTACCCGGCTCAACGGGATTTATTCCAAGTTGCTTGACGGAGCTGGGGTACAGCTCTACACTGGTGCTGGTCGATTATTAGATGCCCACACTGTTCAAATAACTACACCTGAGGTACGACAAGTATTTCCATGAGTTTTGAACTAATTTTCTTATCGCATCAGGGAACAACTGAGCGCGTTACTTCGAAAACCATACTTGTAGCAACTGGAGGAAGCGCCGTCAAACCTGAGATTCCTGGGGCGGAGTTCGGTGTGACGTCAGACGAAGCTCTGACCTTCGATCAGCTCCCCAAGAGAATACTAATAATCGGCGGAGGTTACATCGCCCTTGAGTTTGCTGGTATCTTCCAAGGGTTTGGATCCGAAGTTTCTCTTATGTACCGCCAACCACTACCCTTGCGTGGATTCGATTCCGATTTACGAGAAACAGTCAACTTGAACCTCAAACAACGAAACATAAACGTGCATGAGAATTGCGTTCCAGAAAGAATCACACGTAATGATGACGGTTCATTACAAGTACAAAGTAGTTCGGGCGCACTCGTAGTTGACGCGGTAATGTTTGCCACAGGTCGACAGCCAAATACCACTCGGCCGGACTTGGGTCTAGAGCAAGTTGGCGTCGATCTTGACGAAAATCGAGCAATCATCGTTAATGAGTTCAGTCAGACATCGATTCCTAGTATATGGGCCATTGGCGATGTAACGAATAGAGTGAATCTTACTCCCGTTGCGTTGATGGAGGGCATGGCGTTTGTAAGTAGTGTAGTGGAAGGCACGCTGACACGACCTGACTACAAGGATATTCCTTGTGCTGTGTTTTCGCAGCCACCAGTTGCAACGGTCGGTCTCTCTGAAGAGCAAGCTATCGCACAGGGTTACACTTGCGATATTTTCTGTTCTACGTTTACACCGATGCGTTCGACTCTTGCAGGACGTAAAGAAAAGTCCTTAATGAAACTAGTAGTTGACACTGAAAGTGAACGCGTCTTAGGAGTCCACATGGTCGGTATCGATGCACCAGAAATTTTGCAAGGGTTTGCGACCGCGCTGAAATGTGGCGCGACCAAGAGTCAATTTGATGCAACTGTGGGCATACACCCTTCGAGCGCCGAAGAATTTGTTACCATGCGAACGCGCTCGCGTCAGGTAGGCCCGAAAACTCAGTGAGTAGAGAAGCAACGCTTTTTTACAGATTTAATAAATGTTTTCTACGCAATCCTTTGAAATTACAATGAGGAGCAAATATTGTCTAGTGCTAGCTTGGTTGGGGTATGCCAAATATTCAGGGCCAGCGTTGGGCGTCGGCCCATGAGGGATGGAATACAGTGGATACCATACTTGACGCGCGCGAGCCGCGCGAGCCGGGCTGCGCGCGCTTCTCCATATATCATCACACTTAAGTTATGAATTTCGTTTCAAAACATGCCTCGCATAAATATGAGTTTTCTAAGACCGGCGCGTGCTAAATATTCGAGCTGGAATCTGGGCATATGTGCCTTGGCACGGAGCCTGCCTCCACCCACTAAAGTGCTAAACTAAATTATTACGTCTGATAGCTCTAGTAGTATGAAAACTTCGACTAACAGAACTTGTAATTTATCATCTAATTTGCGATATTTTGTCGAAACATTTCCGCTCACTTTGGATATATTAGTTGACCCATTCGTAAGTGAAGTTATATTGTGCACACATTCACTTAAAAGCTTTGGATTGGACTTCGAATGCTGTTCTATCATGTGAAGACAAAATATCACACACTTCGTCTTAAAGAGGGAATCTTCAACAAAGTTGCACCGAAGAAAGTCCTCTTGACTATCTTCAATATGAGGAACTAAGTTGAACTCCAAACGTTCTATTATCTCAAACTCAATGCGTGGTAGATCCCCCATGAACGTATGCTCTTGTGACGTACCGAGTATTTTGCACAGAGTAAGTGAGTCTAACTTCGCACTCACTAACTCAAATAACTTTAAATATAGAGAACAAAGATTTGCCTTTGACAGGCTCTGCAGTTCCAACGCGGTGCGAGCGAGACCTACGCACGTGACCATTATCTGAACAGGACAGAGCGTTGATCCCGTTCGCAAAGTTTTCCAAAAGAAATCAGCCGCCGTCATGACAACTGCGCGTTCTACGTTCACATGACTGAGTGAAATATACGAAGCTACGGCCGCACAGCGACCACGAGTATCACCTACACGATGTTCGAGAGTCAAAAGCAAGCGACTCAATTCTATCACACATAGCATATGTACGACTTTCGACTCATGCCCATGTAGAAGTAGCGAAGTAACCATAGACAAACGTCTACGTGAACTGCGGTGCAACGGTTGTTTCTTTCTACTGGTCTACCTACGCTCACTCTTGCTTGTGCGAGTTGAGTTTCATGGACATCGCTGCGATTCATATTCCATGTATACGCGATATGCCGCTGTGAATCGTCACGCGTGCAAAAGTTATCAAATAGGCACTGCCTGCGCAGGTTCGAATCCTGCCGTCCGCGGTGTATCGAATGCAGTGTATCGAATGCAGCGGACGTGCCCGAGTGGTTAAGGGGTTTGACTCGAATACTGCGTTGAATTTTTCCCTAGTTCGCGTTTTTTGACCCGGACGATAAACAATATCAATTTATTACATCATATTGTGACATATTGTAATGGCATGAACAATATCAACATAGGTAGCAGTTCACATAGAGCGGTCGGCACAGCCACCTAGTTGCCACCACCTGTTAGAAATAAGTAAAGAGACAGTCCTGCTTAAAAGCTCTGATCGTAGTTTATCGATCGTGCGCGAATGCGGTTGGAAGTTAAGGCCACCCATCAAGCTCAACTTGGTAAACTTAAGCGCTCATTCTTCCGCCAACTTTGTAAGTAGTAATAGAAGAAGTCGCAGTACAGAGCAGTCTGTATCAAACCACTCAACCAAACTATCCATTGACTGTAACCAGGCTCAGTAAGATAGCGATAAATCCAATTCAACAAATATAGCGCCCGGTAACCCCCTAGCAAGAAGACATAATTGCCGGTCAAAGTGTCTATATTCTTTGTACGCTGTAGAAGAACGAGTTGAGGCAGTATTGCTACTGCTTCCAAGTAAATGGAGAATGTCCAAAGCACTTCGACGAAAGAGAATTCGTGATTAATAACTAACGCCATCATGAACGACGGTAGCAATAAAAAGGCAATCCTGAAGGTATCTTGCTCACGGTCATATGTCTGGCTAACTACCCGGTGTATCCGCATGTACCATAGCACGCAACAGCTACTTGAAATGAAAATCATTTTCATGACAGTATTGTACAGCGATATAAAACTAAAAAATAAATCCAAATATCTCGCTACGAACACGATGGCGTAAAGCTCTTGCGTACGCATAGATACACCCGCGCAGGACTTAGTGGCCTGAATTTTCAACAGCAACACCTGAAAGAGAAAGAAGATTACTTGACTGTCAGTCAATGTGAGCCAAAATACTGTGAGCCAACGTGCGTCGATCAAATATACGCACTAGAATACTAGCCAGATGAGTCATATCACCCGCTGAGTTCACACTTAGTACTGGTGGACGAAACAGTTAAGAAAAGTGATTTTACCGAATCTGAAAACGTTCATCGTAGCAACCGTTTAATCGCAACTATTTCAAATGATACGGCGTAGCGTAATCAACAACAATCGATTGGTGAACAACCTTAACCAACGCACGGTGACCGATCACACGAAGAAGGAACCGGCGAGTTTTGTAAAATGACGCTCAGCAGAAAACAAGACGCACATCTTGCCTGATGAATGAACCGACTCTTGAAAGGATGTTTATGAAAATAAACACTCACGTGGAGCGTTTGTGGAACGCATATACGCCGAATTAACCTAGCGTGGAATACCGCATATATATGCGAGGTTAAATCTCGTAATTGAGTGGGATTTCGCCGGTCTTTGATATCTATCATTGACGGGGACTTAGTCCCCGTCTATGGATTTTCAAATATTAGATACAATTGTACGATATCACGGGATTTCGTATAGTCTATATACGAGTAGGTTAAAATTACTAAAACAGTTCTTGCAGTTCTTAAGGTTAATTAATATGGCGTTTTCATTTTTACGTATTTTTTATTGCAATTTTCTTCATGACATGCGTCTCGTCGAGCGCGTTCGATTGCCGTCTTTTTCGTCGAAAACGGACCCCGATTTTGTGAGTTATGCCCGAAAATGTCACGACGGTTGGTTGAAATGAAATGCAACGATTAACCTTGAGCGCCTTTGACGCCAGTCGACAGCGCGCACACGGCTCGGTCATGGTTTAGGATTGCATGGATCGATGAAGAGTTTTGTTAGGTCGGTGTGAGCGCAAGGAAGCGGGGCTATGAGGCGCGAACCGACCGGGGACGGGTGCGTGAATGCTTGTGGCGATTGGTGATTTTTGAAGGCGCGACGATGATGACTTTCAACGTCTCGAATGGAGCGTTCATTTGATATCTAGACCTATGGTTTGATTATAGTGTGCATACACATGCAAGTTACATTCACATCTGGTGGGATGGCGCGACGCGACGATGTGTCGACGCTAATGTCCTCAGGAGGTGTCTGGAAGTGGGCGCATCGAAGCGATGC
>WMKK01000004.1:118180-130359 GCA_012295225.1 Ostreococcus mediterraneus
TTTGCCACGCATCACGTTTTTCACGAATTTTCGCAAGGTGAAAACACCCGGTAGCAGATGTGACACGGTGATGTGATAGTACTAAAAGGTACACACTACGTATTTCGTCGACCAATCATGACTCTTCAGTCGCATAGGGACTCCTCTGAAGCGGTAGCATATAAAGTTTTCCGGTCACCTTTTTTAGTAAATTTGTTAAACACCGTTCGCCACATCTGAAAATTGAAAATCGCATAAACATGCGGTGATTATCTATGTGTATCTCTTATAGCGTGTATTTCCGTATAATATTTGAGAACTTGTAAAGAGGTACCAAAAGTCCCTGTCAACGTTAATGGCGCGATCTGAGTCGAATGCCCAGCACGCGAGCCGTTTACAGTAAACGGCGTTTACTCAAGCAACTTCAACGCAGGGCTTTATTAAATTAAAGCCTTAAAGCAGCTCGCCCGCAACTACTGCAGCGGCGCTCATCGTCGCACTTTCGCAGCGCCCGTTGCATTTTATTCTTCTGAAGGCTTCTTCGCTACCCGTCGTTTTCAACCTTTTTCTTCTGAGAGCACTTCTCCACAACAAGTACATACATAGCAAGTGGTCATGTCTTCGGTCAGTCTATGATCACTCAGATTATCCCTACGTCATTATTTACTCTTCTTTTGTAGAATCTTGAACTATATAGACGTTCAACCATAGGCATGGCTTTAACGGATGCTCTGGATGATATGGTCACAAGCGGTGAGTTAGCGCCCCTTTTAGCGATGAAAGTTCTTGCAGAGTTCGATAAAAGTGTCGCGAATGAACTCAAAAGTGTCAACTGCAAGGTGTCTATCAAGGGTAATTTACACACCTATCGATTTTGTGATAACGTGTGGACATTTCTCCTCGAGGATGCTTGCTTGAAAACTACTGGGCCAAGCGGTGATACGTCTGTGCAGAACGTATCGTCGTTGAAAATTGTGGCATGTGATGGCAAAATTCTAGGTGATAGCGCATAGATGGTTGTATTATTACACATGATTAGCTACTTATGCATGATTCCCTGGGTGAGATCAGGACATGGTTTAAAAAAATAATGATACCAACCTGACCTTGTACTTATTTTTCATAAGTGCTCCTGAGGAAACTGAGACATTTTGCTTTTAAAACTCTTGAGTTGACTTACCGATACTACACACGGTTGCGTGATATTGTATTTCGAAAGGAGTCTCTTCGGAAAGCCAGCCTCCCTAGCCCAACGTGAAACACATTAATAGACCAATTAGTCTGCACGTACCGTTGCTTTGTTCTGGGAAAGTATGATAAATTTACATGCCGAGCGCATATCAGAGTCGGACTCATTGATGCCTAAACACTTAAGAGCCTGTACAAACTCCCCTACAAGCTCAACATCCGAAGCTTCAACGATATGAGGTAGGTAATATCTCAGGAACTGTACTTCCTTCTGCCATTCAAGTGTATTCAGTGAATACTGGCACCATGAACTTCTCGTAAATATCTTATGTGTAACAAAATAGCACTTGTCTCTGAACTGCGATGAAGCGAGTTGCGCCTTAAAGTATCGTTAGATCGGATTCTACTCATCTGGCATGAAATGCTCACCTGGTGATCGAGTGCACCACTGAGTTCACATAGAGTCTCTATATCTCTTGCACTAGTTCCTGGAATTCCAAGCCCATTGCCTGATAAGAAAAAGGCCCAAATCATAGTTGTACTGAGCTTATCAAAATGCACGTGAAATCTGCCTTTTTCATTCTTCATTCGCATTTGATCATGATCCAATGAAAGGTATTCTGACCAGCTCCACCTATGAACATTTTGCTCAATCTGACGCCGAAGCTGACTATGGTCTATACCAAGTTTGCGCAGAACATAACAACCTTCATTGTAGAATAGAAAATCTTCGATTGTCTCGATTTTGGGCGAACTAGAATTTTCCTTCAACCATCGTATGCTGAAGTGCTGCAGCATCGTATCACATACAAATCGAATGTTACCGTATGAAATTTCACGAAAAAACAAAAAAGTCGCAAGTATGTCACTACCCCAAGCCTTGAAAAAGCTACTTCTCTTAAGACCTTCTCTCTCTATAAAACTTAATCCCTCAAGTACAATTCGATCAAGGTGGCATATGCTCTGGAAGCGGATAGTCAACGAGGGTGGAATATTCACCCCTTGTGAAGGAAGTGAACCTGATGGTATATTTTTTGCACACAAAGATTGCGTAATTTCATGGATGGCGTCCATGACGACGGTGCGCGCAATGTCGGTTTGGTCTATCAAGCATAAATCCAAGCTCTGGTTCCATCGAAATTCAGTTGACGCCCGTCCTTGGGATTGACGGCTTCCGACCACATGTTGTACGAAATTTCCCCCTGACATAATTTCACGTGCAAAGTCACGTGCACCTTGTGCACAAAATAGGCTATGAATTATCATACTGTAACACGAGTGTATACTTCGTATGCGTGAATCGAAACACGTATATAGTTCATTCCGGGCGCCCTCTAATAAATGCCCTACTAGTGAGACGGACGAGCTCAAAATATGCTCTACGAAAAGCTCTTCTTGAAAGTGACGCTCACAAACCTCTCGTAGCCAACTTATTGTTACGGCAGTATCGAAAACTTCCTTACATTCTTTGATTTTCACCACGATGGATCTTTTTATTAGACTCAATGCGTAAGGATGTAGACCATCACAGCACAGGAGCACAGTAAGTGTTTTTTGTAGTCTGCGAAGCATGCATGCATTGAGACATTGGAGTGTTCTCAACATGCTTGAGGCAATCTCACTAGTTTGTAACAAATGAGTACACCGTGAGAGAAACTGATACGCTTCTTTAAATCCACCTGCTCGATGATTTTGTTCAATTCTTCTTCGCTTAGGCGTGAACTCAAGAGATTCCTCGATTTGTGTTATTTCATGTATGTTCGTCACGAAAGTCGATATCCAATAGTCGAGCATTGCTTCTACACCCATGTGCATCGTACTTTTCCATTCTCCTAGAAATGAAACGAAGGGAGCGCAGCTTAAATTTGAACCACTCAACTGGACGTAAATTTTAGCGTGCGCTAAAGTAGCAAGAGTTTGCTCGAAAACAAAACAGCACACACTGGCGCGTGAATGCGTGATATTCTCACTAATGTACTTTTGCAATTGATGACAGATTGAAGCTATCCGACGCAGTACTTTTTCATAAGTACCAGGAAGAGATTTCTGTTGACGGAGTATGTCGTTATGCAGTTCTTCTACAAGTGTATCAACACCATTTTGCTCACCGTGTTCATCAAACCCAAAAACTTTGCACGCTTTAAGAAAAACGTTATGAATCGTGTCGCCACTATACCTATGTTTTCGCAGCTTGCTTTTGATGATTGATTTTAATTCTGACTCCTTTGCACGCATCAGTCGATGTTGCACGGAGCGAAAATGTGAAGGTGATTGCGAAGCATTCGAATCCATCTGCACCACGACATATATCTGTCGAATTGTAGAACGACGTATAATTTTATCAATCGACAAACATTTCTTGAGCAAGTGCCGACAATCGCCGTCCATTTTGCGTTCATCGCAAACGTAAACAATAGTATTTATTCCACTCGTGAAATTTGTAACGCACTTCGTTTGTGTGATGTCCAAACAGGTTAACTCCGGTGCAATGACGTACTCAACACCATTACACAGTGCATTGCTAGGTATGTCGATTACTATATCGGTGATTATACTCCAAAGTCCATGTTTACCACTCAAACATTGCTTAATGAAGTTCCTTACTTTTGCAGCAACGTCAACAGAGTCGTGTGCACGCAAGTATGTTCCTGGGCTGTAAATCAGAGACTTCCCGATAAATGATGATGCGTCTGATAAATCCTCATGAAGTTTGGGCAACAACTTCGAGTAAAACAAGGATTTGGCCAAAAGTGAACGCCTGACACAAGAGTGGCTAGCAGTCTGTCCAGATAACAAGGTGGCTGCACTTGAGCCCAATTCGCGACTAGAAAGCGCGTGAATATATGCATCTGTCTGAGCGCGCTGATAGTCGTTCACACGTTAATTGTAAAGTTTTTTTTTGTTTTTGAGCGGAGCAAATCACTTACCTGCTGATTTTTTGCAAAGGCTGCCGCGCGACCGTGATTGAAAACAGCATCCATCTCAGCGTTTGATGCAAAATTCACAGTCACACATACGTCTGGACCGAATCGTATTCGCTGCACTATATGATGTTGTTCAATATTTTCATCTTCAGGCAAAATGAAACCAGCACTAGTTGCGCTAGTGGGCATCAAACCTATTGTCGCAAGTACACTTCTTAAAGCTGGACTATCTATGTCTAAAAATTCGTCAGCTATTTCTCTTGTTCTAATTCGGAAAACATCTGTAGCGACTATGTGCGTAGAATCGTATTCGTTCCACCTTAACAGCCCACCTTGTAGTAGTCTATTGACAACAACAGCTGTGTTGATGAAGGATCGTCCAGTGAAAATAATATTCTTTTGCTCAAGTGCGCGCCTACAATACGTAATGGCGTCTTGTAGCTCTGCCAAGATATGATGCACGAACGTTCGGTCATCACGGCGCCCACTAACACGTCGAGGTAGCGTTGATTCTTCTTCCGTGAGACTGAGCATTAGTTCGGTGAGTTGGATAATTTGACCGTGCAAAGACGATATTGCAGCCAGCTTGCCTACGTTCACGCTTTCACTGCATTTGTTGTACTCCATGCTGGTAATAGTATACGCGCATCTGCGTGTACGGGCGCAGCGGGACCTAAAAGTGTTGCACGGCAGTCGTTCACGGGTATGACACGTATGTAACCGTTGAACTGTTCACTTGAACAGTTAACTTGAACAGTTGAAAACTGTCAAAATGTTTTTACCGTACAACTGCGACTTCGTTACGATTCCTAGTATAACCAATATAGTGCATCTATTCTCATAAATGTGATTGAAAATAAAAGTACCAATTGAATATGTATTCCATTGTTACTTTTACTGAATACATATTCAGATATGTATCTGAATATGCTACCGGTATGTATTTCAAAATTTCGAACGCACGCGCGTGCAAATTCAAGATCGCAGTGTGTCGGAGACCGCCAGACGTGAACGAGCGTCAAAACTGCTTGATCGATCTGGACAAACTGCCTATCCAGCCACAACAGTTGCAATAGCAGATATTTTTTTCATACAGGATTATTTCGTGTCAAGTTTTCTTCGTTTTATTTTCGAGTCACTTTTACAAGAGTCACGGTGCGTCACGGAACTGTGCATCGCCTTTTGATATGCTCAAAGAATGCACAGAGTTCGATGAATCGCATTTGTTGAGTCTGGTTTCAAGCGTTGGGCGTAAGAATACGGAAGGTTTGTACGTTCCAGATGAACAGTGCGCAGAAACATTACAGGACATCCAAAAGTTCCTGCGCCAGGATGCATCTGTGGAACAGAAAGTCGCGTGCCAATTACTCGCATGGAACTTCGTTTCCAAAGATTTACTTCCAATTCTACGGCATCATAGTGCAAATGACGAGCTCGTCATCCACGTGGTGAAACTCATCATATTTCTTACACTTCCTATTGATGCCAGCTCTCGAACAGCAAACGTGCAGCAATCCCAACAAGTTTTAGCTATCGATGCCATACTGGACGACTTCAGTGCAACGCGGGTAATATTTGCAGTTTTAATTAGTCCGCTGATAGATTTCGAGCGCGGCGTCATACAACCTAAAACCCTGAAGAGGGTCGAACTTGTGTTCACTTTCGTAAGGAACGTGGTGTTAGCTTCAGTGCAGAAAGTATACGGATTGGATGCTAATATAAGTGTAAGAGAAGAACGCATGATCAATTGGTTTAATCAGTGTTCAGTCGTTGATATATTCGTGATTGCTCAGGAATTAGAAGACAAAGCCTTTCGAGACATAAGCTTTCTACTCGCTGAAATAATCAGCTGTATGTGCACGTGCTGCACTGGTAAATCCATAAGCCAATCACTTACGCTACACATAGTCAACGGTGTGGATGAAAAAGCGGGCATGATTCCAAATACACGATCCCCATGGCGACTGCCCCCGGTCCGTCAGAGCTCAAGATTTCAAGGCCGTTTCCGTTACGACGCGCTGCGAGTGGAGTGCGAAACAGTCAGAAGAGGTGTGCAGAAAGCAACTGAACGCAAAACAGAGTCAACGTGTGGATCGCACGAGTCGACTTCGAGTCTCATCAAATTCATCAATACTATAGAGGAGCTCTATTTGAGCAGAATTATTTATTGTTCATGGAAGCATCTAAACGATGTGCGTGACCTTCACAGTGCTGACGAACATGTAGTTCGTATATATGACTTGCTTCACGTTTTGACGTACTTCATGAATTACTCTAGCAAACAAACACCGTCTATCGCCATCAGAACATTGGAGAGCACTCCATTTGCAAAAGTTTTGAGCAAACCTTTTGTACACTGGCTGAAAGTCTGTTGGGAAATGTTTGGCACAGAGGGCGACACATATGGCACTTCAATCATGCAGTATTTTCTTCATGCATTCATGCCACTCCTTGAGCGCACCATTCGAAGCTCTGATGCGCAAGTCAAGTCTGCTGGTCTTGCGCTTGCGAGTGAACTAGTTGGAGCTAAAAATGAAAGCGCGCTATCTCATTATCTAGCCAAATCACTCAAGGAAACTACTTTGCACTCAACTGGCACTGACCGAATCTTAGAAAACGTGTATCACGCAAGTATACTTAAAACTCTTCTGAGATCAAATCGTCCAGGGAAATCTTATGCTGATAGTAGAATGGTGGTGCATTGTGGCTTCAATAGAGTACTGATAGACCGCATACTATTTGAAAGCACAAGAATAGATGCTAAGCCACAAGCGACTCTTCATGTTCTGCAAGCTATGAAACTTAACAATCCTTGCTCGTTTCGAAATTTGGATATGCTCCTCTGCTACACCGAATTAATCGGAGCCATGAAACAATGTCTGTCAACCGAGATGCGGGTGCATAATTTCATCAGGGATGAGGTTCACTTCGTCCTTGAAAACTTGTTAGGTGATGGGGTACATGGAAGTAGTTTCTTGAACGTAATTTTCACTAAAAATACAACGTTGACTATATAAAAAACACATTTCTAATCCAAGCACACATTTTGTACACTGAAAAATCGTTCAGGAAACTCCCACGAGAAATTTGTCAGCTCAGCGACCACATTTTCCATTTTGGAGTCAGAATATTTCTCAAAAATGGCACAAGGCGGCGCGGCTTTTATTTTGACAAACGAGGCAATCTGTAAGACACAAGATTTTAAGTCCATAGAATCGTAATTCGTCTTAATGCGGAGTGTACTCGACCATGATCTACGCGTAGTTATGTAACAACTCAACAAGATAGCGGCTGCCGCAATCATAGATGGGGCATACCTCGCCAAGCTTGTATCAAGAAGAGAGAGCTCACATATATAGAAACTTAAAAGCTCTTCGTATCTCGTAATTTCTCCGCTTGATGCGTAGTAACGAAGAAATGTACAAACGGTGGGCTGATTTATCTTGAAAGATAGCCGCTCGAGTATTCTCTTCTCCATACCAATGATATTTTGTTCACTGTATGTATTGTCCGTTATGTAGCACAAGTCGCTAATCTCAGGGGCGTAAATTTCTTCGAACTTTGACGCGATGAACATGCATGAAACTCCCACGAGTTGTAAGCTCTTTCTAGAAACAGCTTCGAGCAGTAAAAATCTATCCAGCAACGCAACAGCAAGATGCAAGGTATCTGGGAGCAACTTGTATTCCTCAGAAACTTCAACAAGCCAGTCAACAAGAATGCTGCGCATATTCAAAGTAATATCTTCTTGAACGTCGCCGAAAAGCTTTTGCGGTAGGAATGATTGCTCAGCAGATCTAAGGTTATCGTGGATGTCGACTTCATGGGCTGAACAGGTGACTATATTTGTATAGACAGAACCAGCTTGCCGGCGAAATTCTAGGGTATCTTCGTGGGCCTTTTTCGCCTCGCTATTGCGAATGTGTGGAGCGCTGAGACGCATGCTGCTCTTTTTTATTCGGTCGCCATCACGCCGATACGACTCCGCCTGAAGCACGTTTGATACCGGCGCATTTGGAGCAACGCCTGTTTCTTTATTTTGAAATTGCAAATCCTTGGTTTCTTCGTATGTGCTGACTAAACAGTTCGTCAAATCGCCTAGTGGGCGCAGCTGCATTTTTGTCAACGAAGGGTTGGGACCTGTTTCATACATGATGAATATCCGAGGTGCGCTTTGTACTACCGACTGCGCGCGCGTGGACAGAACGGAGCGTGCTGCCGTGATAAACACAGCGCTACGTTCCGTTTTACCACGGTAGCACGGCTTTACGTACCAACCGCTTTTCTCGATGATACTAGTCTCTAATACAGAAACGTATGCGAATTGGAGGAATTAACTGAATTGAATAAATTTTTCTCTGCGCATCATGCACATAAAGTACACAAAATTGTCGTCTCTACCGATCAAACACGCGCGGGGCGCCCTATAAACTTTTTATGATCGGCGAGAACGCCTTCGTTGTTGAGAAAAACGGCTCTGAATTCGCGTGTACATCGTGCGGAGCACTTGCTTCTCACTAAAGGCGCTACAACACTACACCGCGCTACACGTTCAACGTTTCACACGTCTTCCATAACATAGCTTATCGTCAAAACGTAATTCTGTTGAGAATGTTTACGACAGACGGGGAAACAAGTGCATCTGGTGACACGTCCACAGATGTGGACGAGCGGACGTGGATTGCGTGGTTCTGTAGTCTCAAGGGTAACGAATTTTATTGCGAGATCGAAGAAGACTTCATTCAGGACGACTTTAATTTGAGCGGTCTATCCAATTTGGTACCGTACTACCACTACGCCTTGGACGTCATCCTAGACGTGGAGGTACAGGACGTCTTGAGTGAGCAACAAAGTGAGTTAATAGAGTCTGCTGCCGAAATGCTTTATGGTCTTATACATGCGCGATACATACTAACGACAAGAGGCATGATTGCCATGATGGAAAAATATAAACATGCACACTTTGGCCGCTGTCCGAGATACTTGTGCAATAATCAGCCGTGTTTACCCACAGGTACTTCCGACGTCTTTAGAACAGCGACTGTGAAACTATTTTGTCCGAATTGCCAGGTGAGGACACATGTAGAAAGTTAATTTTTTACTGTGAATGATTGAGTTATAACAGGATTTGTACTTTCCCCGCAGTAAATATCAGGGCAACGTTGACGGGGCATATTTTGGGACAACTTTTCCACACTTGTTCCTTATGACGTACTCGCACTTGAAGCACCGCAAGAATTGCACTACTTATACACCGAGGATATTTGGTTTTAAGGTGAGTATGTTTTCAAAAGCAGCATCTTTAAAATGAAAACTGTTTGGGCAGATATTTAATGAGAACTCGCGCTCTGGTCCATGATGCGTGTTGCATTTTCAGAGTCGTATTTCGACCATGTAGTGCGAATTGAACATAGATTAACTCAGAGCGCAGAGTCTGAGCTACATGCTCGTGGTTCAATGGTTTATCGTTCAATGGTTTACCTCGTTCTAATGAGACTTTCTACAACTGAAGGATCTGCGAGAGTTGAGATGTCACCCATATTGTCAAGGTCGTTGTTAGCTATTTTTCGCAGTATTCTACGCATGATCTTGCCACTTCGTGTCTTGGGTAGACCGCATGCCCAGTGTATGACATCAGGTGATGCAAAAGGTCCGATGGCGCTACGTACGCGATTCACCAGTTCTTTCTTTAACGCATCGTCGCCGACAACACCGTGCACCAACGTCACATATGCATAAATAGCCTGCCCTTTGATATCATGGTCAATTCCAACGACTGCAGCCTCTGTACAATTTGGATCTGACACTAGCGCACTCTCCACTTCTGCTGAGCCGATTCTATGACCCGATACATTGATAACATCGTCAACTCTGCCTGTGATCCAATAGTAACCGTCAGCATCCCGACGTGCACCATCTCCGCTTAAATAATAACCTTTGAATGGTGCAAAGTAAGCCGTTTCGTAACGCGCATGATCCCCGTGGATAGTTCGCATAATCGACGGCCAAGAGCGCTTGAAGCATAGAAGACCCTCTGCTTCACCTGTGAGAATATTTCCTTCCGTATCTAGTAACACAGGTTCAACTCCAAAAAATGGAAGCGAAGCGCACCCTGGTTTTTGTTTGAAAATGCCAGGAAGAGGCGTCAGTAGATGACCACCTGTTTCTGTTTGCCACCATGTATCCACGATAGGACAGCGGCCATCACCAACTATATCATGATACCAACGCCATGCTTCAGGGTTGATGGGCTCACCAACTGTCCCAAGAAGTCTGAGAGTTTTACGAGAATATTGCTTGACAAACTCGTCTCCTTCACGTTGTAACGAGCGCAAAAGTGTAGGAGCAGTGTAAAATACTTCGACGCCATACTTATCCACGATATCCCAGCATCTACCGTGGTCAGGAAAATTGGGGACACCTTCAAAAATAACAGAAGTAGCCCCGTTCAGCAAAGGACCATATGTCAAATATGTATGACCTGTGATCCATCCACAGTCAGCTGTACACCAAAAAATGTCACCTACAGACAGATCGAAAACATACTTAGTTGTAGTCGCCGCGTAAACCATGTAACCACCGGTGCAATGCACAACACCCTTCGGTTTACCAGTTGAACCCGAAGTATAAAGCATAAAAAGAGGTGTTTCTGCGTCTACCCATTCAGTTTCACATTCAGAAGAAACACTCGATAATGCCGATTGCCAAATTTCGTCTCTTCCGGGTTCTAACTGAACACAAATATCGGTTAGGCGTTCGTTCTGAATACACAAGCAGCGTTTGACTTCGAAATTTTGCGCCTTGCACAGACCGAACGCCGCATCCACAATGGCCTTCAAATAAATGCACTTGCTACCACGAAGCACAGCGTCACAGGTCAAAACAACGCGAGAACCACTATCCAGAATCCGCTGTGATAAGGATTCTGCGGAAAATCCTGCGAAGACCACAGAGTGAACCGCCCCTATTCTTGCACACGCCAACATGGCCACAGGTAGCTGGAGTAACATAGGTAGGTATATGACGACGCAATCGCCAACGCCAACGCCAACGGATTTGAGCCAATTTGCCAATCGATTCACCTCGCCTTGCAGTTCAGAATATGTCATGCTACCTTGCTCACCAGGTGTATTACCCTCCCAAATGAACGCAACCTGGTCACCAAGCCCTTTGTCGATGTTCGCTTCTATACAGTTCCACGCGATGTTGGTCTGGCCGCCAGCAAACCAAGAATGAGCGATAGTCCCAATAGACACGTCAAAGTTGCCACTACAGACCGCTCCGCTCCAGCGAGTCTTCCACACGAATTCATCTGCTATCGTTGCCCAAAAACTACCGGGGTCCTCAAGAGAAGAAAGATACAACTTTTCATACTCAACCAAAGTTTTGACCCCAGATTTAGGCTGAAACACCGGCAATACGTTACTTGCCATTGTTGATTAACGTGAACTAGTTCTGGAATATCAATTCAAGCGCTAGCAGTGCACGCGTCGCGTCGAGGCTTGACGGCAAGCTGTGAGGGGATTCCAGGAGAGTTCAGGATTCCGTAGACAAATTTTCGCCTGTTTTGGACAAATTTTCTTTTGTCTATATCTACATCTGTAGATGACAATCCTGAATTCTCCTGGGGGCGTGGCTAAATCTCGCCGGGAAGCAACTTTTTATCAAAATATATCACATATTGTGATTCTACCCAAGAGCAATATTTCCAAATAAATAATACGATAATGATAGTACGTATATAATACATCTACTGTGGTATGACTTTACTCATCGGGACTCGCGACTGTCCTTGGATGATTTTTGAATTCCGCGAATATGCGTTCTCGAGATACAATATTGCGTTTTCTAGAGTCCATGCCCGGCCGGTTTCCGACTTCGGGCGTGGTTTACCTTGTGAAAATTCGTGAAAAACTCTTGTTGTGGAGAAAACGAGTGAATCAGACGTGACAGACCATCCACCGTGATGATTGACCGCTCGAAAACGATGGTATGCGGTCCACGTGAGATGAATCAGGCAGTTTTGCGTCATGGAATCGCTCAGACGTGTGCTCATTACGTTCGACATCACGAAAGTTTCCTTCCGTG
>WMKK01000004.1:141236-167781 GCA_012295225.1 Ostreococcus mediterraneus
CACCGACCTAACAAAACTCTTCATCGATCCATGCAATCCTAAACCATGACCGAGCCGTGTGCGCGCTGTCGACTGGCGTCAAAGGCGCTTAACCTTAATCGATGCATTTCATTTCAACCAACCGTCGTGACATTTTCGGGCATAACTCACAAAATCGGGGTCCGTTTTCGACGAAAAAGACGGCAATCGAACGCGCTCGACGAGACGCATGTCATGAAGAAAATTGCAATAAAAAATACGTAAAAATGAAAACGCCATATTAATTAACCTTAAGAACTGCAAGAACTGTTTTAGTAATTTTAACCTATATGTGCTTTTGCGCGTGTTTGGATCGTGAGACTAACGAAAATGTGACACATTTGCATAATATAGAATAAATATTGATATATCGCATATTATTGAGGTGAGAATTTATTCTCAATGAATTTATTCTCACCTCAACAATAATGAGGCGTTTATTTTAGAGGAGAATTGTACTCGAGTTTGCAAATAAATGAGAAATCCCACCATATTGCAGTAATAACTACACCCAAAGATATGGTAGCACATGCGCAACGTCACGTGTCTTTAGAGTTTCCTCGACAAGCCGTCGCACGACGTGGACGGAATACAGTAATTCGCCACGAGGGGTGGAGCCTCTGCTGCAGAAACCGTTGTGCTGAAATTGGCCAGCTTGTAAAAGTCACTAGTGCTTGCGACTTTGAACCGAGACCGTAGTTAATCAGAGAAACCACGTTCGAGGCGCTTTAAAACGGCTTGAAATTTGTGTACCATGCCGACAGAAGAGAAGGAAACAGGAGCAAAGGACGTTACGCTTTTCTCAGAGGTGTGTATTTTTCTATTCGATTGCAGATTCGTACACCTCACTCTGGCGAAGCTTTATGGCAACATGGATCCTACCTTGCAACTAGAGCAAGAGACATCTTCACTCAATACCGGCATACAAAGGAGCTCGGCTACAAGTTCTCACCGACAGAATATTTGTGACATACAAAGTGCAACAGAACCTGAGGTGACATGTTACAGTAGAACATTTATATCATTGTGAACAGGCGTGTAAATAGAGACAACGATTCGGAGGTGTAAACCAACTGAATGTTGGTGTTCCCGCACCTCCTCCTGGAGCCCCAAAGCAACAAGACGTTGATGTGTGTTCGACATATTTGCCCGATGGAAGATTGAATACATATAATGGACAACAGCCAAATGCTCGCTTCAACGAGAAGGGACAGAGGATCCTTCCAGGCGGTGGAGGAGGTGCACGTTTCATACCACCGGAGGAGTATAAAGAATTTCTTCAACTGGGACACGGTGGTGTTTTCGATCTAGATTTGGACTGTATAGATGTAGCACCTTGGAGACAACCGAACGTCGATCAAAGCGCATATTTCAACTATGGTTTAGATGAGAGAAGGTGGCGCAAATACGTGAAAGGCATTCGGAAGGCTCGGATGGAGCAGCACCTCAATAACAAGATTGAAACATACGCCGTAGAATTCAATAGTACTGATACTGATCTTCCTGTAGAAGTTCGCAGAGCTATCAGTGGCTGGGAGCACTACACTAAGCTAGATAGTAGCCAGACAGAAAGTCAAGCTCCACCGTTATTCAAAAGCGTCCCAACGTCCTACGAGGAAAACCATACAAATGATACAAAATTGGAAAGTCGTCAAATAATAAAAGCAGCCAATGCTATTAATGTTAATTTGTCTGATGAGCTTCGTGCTCTTGAACGACGCGATCATGCTGGACGGACTGACTTAGTTGAACTGCAGAGGAGGGTAGAATCACTGCAGAACGAATATAAGCAACTGTTACAAACCGGATCACTAACACCTGAAAAAAATTTACTCATGCAACAAGAAATGTTGAAAGTGAAAATGCAGATTATGCACGGAACAGGTTTTTCGTGACGTAGCACAGATCGCGATTTATACAAGCATGCAAACGAGCATCGAACCCAAAGATAGATACATCTTCAAACGTCTCCTCAACTTTCACGGAGAATCTCTCGCTCTGACTCGTTGGATATCTACAGAAATCTTTGCAATACATTTCGTATTCCCTTACCTCTTTGATTCTTAGCACTCTGTGAATAGTCAGTAGGCTTCGACGTCGCGTAAAAGAATTTTCTCGGCCAACTAGAGAGTGTGCGAGTCGAACTCTGCTCTCACACGAGTGACGATGCCCTGGAAAATATCGTACAGAACCGCTACAATGCATATACATATATACGCCTATATAGCGACATATAAATTATAATACGAGAGCGAGTCATGTTGCTGGACGGAATGTTTGACAAAAACGCACGGGTGCCAATCATGCGTTTTCGACGAGACAGAAAATAAGAACCCTTTTGAAAAAGGTCGGCGACTTGAACGGTGCGCGTTAGAACCGCCCGGGACAATACGGACTGCGCGACGACGTGGAGGGCTCTAACAGAAAACGAAAGACCTGGGAGCTGCGTCTAAATCTTTCAACATAAGCATCCACAACAAGAGATTACGCACAACAGCTGCGACACTGTTGAACGGAGTTTTCCTCGTCGGCGAGGGCGTGTTTCGTGCTTGTGTGTGTCATTAGCGGGTGCAGTGCCGCGACACTCGTGTGTAAAAGCGAATTGATTGCGCGAGTACAACGAATGAACTCTCGCATGCATTTCTCGTGTCCAAAATCGCTTAAAATAGGAAGTAATGTCCTTGGTGTTGTCGTCGCGTGCCACGTGGAACACTTGTTGCTCGACGTTGGGTCAAATACTTTTGGATACTTGCCTAGGAAAGCTATCTGCGATTTACAAGGCAAATCGCAAGTTCAACTCGGTGCAGTGATTCATGCAGTTGTAACTCATATCAACTCGTTAGGTCACATCGTTTTGAGCTGTACCAACGCGAATGGGTGTCGACAAGTTTATGGAGTCTTGAACGGCGGGGTTGGCGTAACCACGCATTGCCGTAAACATCGCAGCAAGGTTTGGTGGAAAGTCCAGTTACTGCGACAGCAAAGTGAGAGTGCAGAGATCAGCGCAGGTTCCAGCTGCATCGTCTGGATGAGCTCCCGTAGTACACGAAATCTAGCAAACATGTACAAGGTGCTCCGCGCTTCGGCAAAAACAAAAGGAGAGGTTGTCAAGAATCAGTCTTTATTAAGTCTATCTTTGTAAGCGTTTAAATTATGATTAAAGTTATTCATGTATCTATTACGAAATTTCCTATTCGGGGATCGTGCAGAAACCAGTCTTGTAACACGGGTACGACTGCATCGGTGCGAACGCGCCTTGCGCGAAAAAAAGAGCCGTGGAGGAGCCGACGATGACGAGAGTGATCATCCAGCCAACGACAGTCTTACCGATGATGTACCAGTTGATGCCCTTGGCACCTTCGAGACAGGCGACCCCAACAGTGGCACCAACTTGGCAGTGCGTCGTGGAAAGAGGCCAGCCGAGACGAGAACCCATAATGATGACGCACGCGGCGCCGAGTTCGATGCAAATACCACGGCTCGGAGTGAGCTTGCAAATCTTCGTTCCGAGCGCGTGCAGAATCTTGTAACCATAAAGAGCTAGGCCAACCACGATACCGGCGGCGCCCAACCCGAGAATCCAGTAAGAATCAGATCCCATTTCAGCTTTAGAGCTCACCTTACCAGTCTTGAAAATCACAACCATCGAGGCGAAAGGTCCAATGGAGTTGGCGACATCGTTTGCACCGTGCGCAAAGGCATCGCAGCAGGCAGTAAGGATTTGAAGATAGCGCATGGAGAGCTCAGTCTTCTCGTCAAACTTTTCAGCGTTGTCGTGAATTGCCTGAACGACGGGGTCTTCTTCGATGATGCTGTCAGCCTTGTGTTCCAAAGAATACGTCAAGTGGTCAACCAATGCGTAGTAAACGCGCTTGGGCGCACCAAAGACGCCCTTGGGAAGCTCACGCGGTTGACGAACAACTTCTTCAACTTCAACCTTCTTTGTACCACGCTCAGCCTTTTCGAGTTGAAGTTGCTCATACAACGCATCGGTCGTGCGAAGGATGTACGGTACGGCCAAAAAGTACGAAAGCACGCCAGCGCCGCAGCCAACGCCAAACGCGGCGGCAAACGCCGTACTGAGCGGAGTGTCATCGAGTTCAAGGAATTTAGCACCCTTGTACACGATGAAAAAGATGTTGATGATCAAGGTGCACGCGAGCAACACCGGGAAAGCCAAACGCGCACGAGCGTAGCTGTTCTGGCTGCGCATGACGAGCGCGCGGAGGGTGAGGAAGAAAACGAAAGAGAACCCACCGGAAACAATCGGGGAAAGAAGCCACGAAACGACGATGGCTGCGACACCCTTGATGTAAGGAAACGTTTCCGATTTGGCGCTCCATACCACACAAGAAGAACCGCGGGCAACCATTGTCATACCGATCATACCGCCGACGCACGAGTGCGTGGTGGACACTGGCATTTCAAGGAAGGAGGCGACAACGAGCCAGATGGCAACGGAAAAGATGACGCAGAGGCATCCATACATGAGCAAACCGGGATCATCTTTGAAGCAATTTTGGTTGGCAATGCCTTTGCGAATTGTCTTGACAACGTGACCACCCATAAACAGGGCGCCACAGAACTCAAACACACCGGCGAGCATAACGGCGTGCTTGATGGTCAACGCACCAGAACCAACAGAGGTGGCGAAAGCGTTCGCGACATCGTTAGCGCCTATTTTAAACACAGAAACGAACACAACGTAGCGTCAGTACCTCGCCTTGGCGGTCGGTAGTTTCGCGTGCGTTCTTGACAAGGCAACAAGAGCAGCACGATGGCGGGGCGGCGACTTACCGATACCGAAAGCAGCCATGAAGGCAAAGAAGCCTCCCATGACCACAATCCATTCGAACTTTGCAGTTGTTTCAGCGCCGGTCGACAGAAGTTGTCGGGACGCGTGCACGAGAGCGTCAGAGGCAGCCATCTTTCCGGAACGCTCGCGTCAGAGTGTGACGCCGCGCTCAGCTCGTTTCGTCATCGCTTGCACTTTTCGACGGAATATTCCTCGGGAATTTCACGCCTGTTGGTTCACGACTCGTCATGCCAGGGACTCTTTCGTTTTTTTGAACCTCGGGTATATTCTCCACCAGGCCTGGGGGCATCTGGGAATATTCAAAATTCAATTTCGACATCCAATACAATCCCTCGAATGCGATGAGTCTTGAGTCTTGAACCAAAGCTTCGCATTTATTCAATAAAATAGCCTATATCAAGTCTGGTTCGAACTGCTTTTGTCACAAAAACTCGTTTTTTGAGTGACCTCCTCCATTTTATTTGATTAATATGTATTAAAATACGAGTATACGCAGTTTCGCGCGAGATTCGCAGTGCACGGTCAATTGGACAATATTGTGATGATAAAAAGGTTATGAAGTTCAATCATACGAGTTTTTTGCCATCGTAGTAATCATGATAATGGACAGAAACCGCGAAGAAAGGTGGAGAGGGAGGGAGGGGAGTTTTGATGGGCGTGGCTAAATCTCGCCGGGAAGCAACTTTTTATCAAAATATATCACATATTGTGATTCTACCCAAGAGCAATATTTCCAAATAAATAATACGATAATGATAGTACGTATATAATACATCTACTGTGGTATGACTTTACTCATCGGGACTCGCGACCTTCCTCGGATGATTTTTGAATTCCGCGAATTTGCGTTCTCGAGATACAATATTGCGTTTTCCAGAGTCCATGCTCGACCGGTTTCCGACTTCGGGCGTGGTTTACCTTGTGAAAATTCGTGAAAAACTCTTCTTGTGGAGAAAACGAGTGAATCAGACGTGACAGACCATCCACCGTGATGATTGACCGCTCGAAAACGAAGGTATGTGATCCACGTGAGATGAATCAGGCAGTTTTGCGTCATGGAATCACTCAGACGTGTGCTCATTACGTTCGACATCACGAAAGTTTCCTTCCGTGGCCACAGAAACTCAAATACTCTAAACCCTGTATAGGGTTTAGCTAGGGTTTAACTAAACCCTACATGTGTTCATCGACGCCAAATGCTCGTCGACACGCATCGATTCGACGTTCGCGCCACAGCAGATGCTCAAATCATGCACAGAAAGCGTTTCACACACGCGCTTCTCGACGGTAAGCGTGTTTGATGTTCGAATGATGTCGGCATTCACGAATGCTAAACCCTAACCAGGGTTTGGCCAAACCCTAACTGGGGTTCGGAGCGTCTCGTGAAAAAGTCCATACGTGTCAGCACCAGGCGAGAGTTGCAACGTCGATGGCGCGCGTTGTCGGCTAATCGGCACCATGGAAGTCATTGATTCACCAAGAGCAGGTGTATTGTCATCGTTTCAAGTGTTTCTACCGTATTCATCGCCGCTTCGTCATCCATGTCGCTTCGTTTCACACCTTTAGGTGTCGCTGCTGTTGTTTGTCACAAATTTTCACAAGGTGAAAACACCCGAAAGTGGCCCCACGTCCAGGGAGTCCCAAAGAAGCGTCGAGTCAGGACTCGTGGAGTTTTTGGTCATTTATGCCGTTTTTATATTTTTACACACACTTAACTATTTCTAATATACGATCAATATTTTGATAAAAAGTTGCTTCCCGGCGAGATTTAGCCACGCCCGTTTTGATAAGCCGGCTGGGCATTTTATATATAAAGTTGCTGTTGGAATCACAATTAGCACATTATTAGCTACAAAAAGGCACTCGCAAGCAAGCAAAACAAAGCGACGATAATGACGTCACCATGAACCTTTTTGCCCTGCCGAGCTATGAGGTTATACTTCGCGCACGCACGAGGCTCCTTTCCAAGACTCTCATGCAGCGCGCAACCCAAACAGTCAGGTGAGAGTATAAAGTGATCCACTCCAGCACAAGCGTGACATTATGTAGGCTCATCAAACGGGCGTCGTTTCGACCAAACACTCTACGGGCTAGTACAAAACAGGTTTGGAACCACACTCAAAAGCTTAAAACCGTAACTTTCAGTACTGGTATACATGAACCAAGAATACGACGTGAAGGTACTATGAATCATCTGCTTTTAAGAGTATTTTTGAACCTGTACGCAGATATCTTCACAGACGACCCGAAGAACAACGTTAGCGAATACATCTATGAAAAACTTGACAAAAACTTGCACTTGCAAACTAATCATCCACTTGGCATATTGAAGACCGTCATTGAAGAGTATTTCAGCATGCACTTTAAGCACAAACCTTTCACATTTTATGATGATCTTACACCTATTGTCAGCACACAAGCCAACTTTGATTCAGTGTTGGTTCCACCCGATCACGTATCCCGCTCCTCAAATGACACATACTATGTGGATGACAGCACTGTCCTACGCTGCCACACCTCCGCACATCAACTCGAACTACTCAAGAGCGGAGCCCGCCGTTTTTTAGTGACGGGGGATGTGTATCGACGAGACTCCATCGACGCAACACATTTTCCAGTCTTTCATCAAATGGAAGGAGTCTGTGTGTTCGAACCACAGGACTGGGAAGCACGACAACTGTCAAGTCTTGAGTTGGCGAATTCCGAACTCAAAATTACGCTTGAAGGGCTTGTGCGGCATTTGTTTGGAGAAATTGAAATGAGATGGGTTGATGCATATTTCCCGTTTACAGAACCATCTTATGAGCTAGAAATCTTCTTCAATGGTGAATGGCTCGAAGTTTTAGGTTGCGGAGTTATGCAGAAGAGCATTCTCGATGAAGCTTCCTTAGGAAGCCATCGTGCTTGGGCGTTCGGCCTCGGCTTGGAACGACTTGCGATGATTTTGTTTGATATACCGGACATTCGTTTATTCTGGACGACTGACTTGCGCTTCTCCAAACAGTTCAAGGCAGGAATGTTCAGAGCGGGTGGGGTAGGTATGCAGAAGTTTTCAAGTTATTCTAAATTTCCTCCGTGTTATAAAGATGTTTCGTTCTGGCTTGCGAAAGATTCAACGCGCTTCACTGAAAACACTCTTTGTGAGCTCGTAAGAGATGTTGCAGGGAACCTCATTGAGGAAGTCAAGTTGATCGATGAGTTTTACAACCCAAAACTTGATCAAACTTCTAATTGTTTCCGATTCACGTACAGATCAATGGAACGTTCACTGACAGATGACGAAGTAAATCAGTTGCAAGAACAGGTTCGTTCCCGCCTCGTGGATGAATTAGACGTCACTCTTAGATAGCGAAAGTGGAAAAACTAGAACATTTGCATGTAATACAAAATCCGATGGGAAACTCTGTGGACTCATCTATACTTAAACCGTGTAGCGTTCTTTAGCTCGTCGCTCAAGTCGAATTGCATCGTCATGAACCATATACCCGATTTTTTCGGCATCCGGGATTTGTAAAACCGCTTTGAAGTGTCTCCCAATCGAAAGCTGCTCTGGTTCGCTTGACGCGGTTTTTGTCCAAATGGAAATTCGATGTTGTTTTTGACGTACACTCACAACTGCTCCACAAATCTCATGCGCCTCCGAAAACTGTTCGCCAATTAATTCAAGCAATAGACTCAACCAGTTTTCATCGAGATCGTCGGAATCTTTACTTTTTGGAAAGTAGTATGTCCACTTCCCACCTTTTGCACACTTTTCGTCCTCCCACTTTGGCTCTATACCTTCCTTGAACAAGTGAAAGTCAGTCCCCATGATGAGTTTGCTGGGACTAAGAATATTGTTGTAAAGACACCAGAAGTCCTCAACGGTGTTGAATGTGTACACACTACGGAGAGTTTGTCCCCACGTCGTCTGCTTCTGTCGACTACTGGCAACGTTATGAAGATGGCAAGAAGAAATATATAATGCACTCACCCGTTAGGGTTATCGAACCATAGCGTCCACGTGTGTTCCAAAGCGTGTTTCATGAAAGTCGTGCCCGTAGATGAATCGGCCATGGTGTTGTCCTTACAGCCGCCGTGTGAAGACTAGGGCAAAACTCTTCCCGCGCGCCGTTTGTCGATCTCGATCTCGGTTTCATCATCAGCGTATTCGATCATTGTTTTACCTGTCCGACATATCGTATGAAATAATATGAAATATGTATAAAACGCGTATAACATACGTATAAAATCCTTATGAAATACAGGCACTACGAATCCTAGCAAAAGCATGATCTTTATGAGTGTTCGTATGATTCTACTAAAACTGACTAATGTGCCCGAATGAAATAATTCTGTAATTATCATCATGGATCGAAATTTGTTCGCGACTCCGCGCAGCACCGAGAATCGTCACGCAGTCGAACGCGCAAGTTATCTGTGGACACGAAGGCCATGGCAGGTGCTAAGGCGGGTTCTAACGTGGTATGCACCCTGAGCTGTTTGAATACTAGAAGGAGTGAGCGGTCGACAAAAGTATTGAGTTTAAGAACGAAAGTTGCTCGCACGAAAAACCGATCTCAGCAGATAACGTATGCCACAAACTCAGAAGAGGTCCCATTTAAAGTTCGTGCGGCACAAGCCCTCGTTGATGTTGTTCCTGGTGAAGCTGGTCTACGGTTACTATCATCAGCATTCCCAGAGAAGATTAGGACGACGTTTGCGGGTCTTATGAGCAGTTACAAAACGCAGATGTTGATAGCTTTAGGAGACGAGGCTCTCGCGTCAAAGGCAACAACGTTCATATTCAAAGACATGGTGAAAGCTTACGCTGGACAGCTGCTCGGAAATCCGTACGAATTCCCTTCTTACCATCGCGCAATACGTTCACCTTACGATTATTTTCAAATGGCGAACATGTACATAGGCAGTCTCATAGATTTTGACCGGTCCATCCTTCGGAACCCCGAACGTTGGTCAGAAATTCAGTCTCAATTGGATGATGGACAAAATGTTATCCTACTTGCTAATCACCAAAGTGAGGGAGATGCTGCGTTTATTCCTCTCGTAACTGAAGTTTCACATCCAGGCCTTGGACAGAGAGTTACTTACGTCGCCGGTGACCGTGTTGTGACTGATCTCTTAGCGAAACCTTTCAGTATGGGTAAAGACTTGCTCTGTGTACATTCCAAGAAACATATGAATGATGTGCCTGAAGACAAAGCGAAGAAAATGAAACAAAACCTCTCAACGATCAAGGAAATGCAACGACTGCTGAACCGGGGAGGAATGCTCATCTGGATTGCCCCAGCTGGCGGACGTGATAGGAGGAAAGCTGATGGGACACTTGCCCCGGACCGATTTGATCCACAGGCTATCGATATGATGAGAAAGCTTGGAACGAAAGCTTCCGCCGCAAAAACACACTTTTACCCCCTCGCGATGGCAACATACGATATCATGCCGCCACCAGCTACGTCAGAAAAGAGCATCGGAGAGGAGCGTGTGGTAAACTACACAGGTGTGGGCCTATCACTTGGTGAAGCAATAGACGTATCGTCCAATGGTCCTTGGAATCAATCCACAAACGAAAGCACGGATGAAGCGACCGCGCTTGCAAATTTTGTGTTGGCGAAGGTCACTGAAGAGTACAACTTGATCAAAGACTGTAACATTCCCGGTGGTGGAGCCAACCCCCTTCCTGAAAATAGTATACGACCACCTCGAGCCCCATCTGTACCAGTTTTTTCAGGCTGATTCTTAATATCGATATGTGTGGTCCAAAATATGAGTTTTTCGTCGATAAACGTCTAAAACACATTAATGTGAATTGAATATGTCAGATAATACACGTAAGTATTAGGCCTTCTATTCCTATAATATAAATATCGTATAATACTACAAGAATACCTAAGTATATACTCTAGACATAAATGGTAACATCGTGTGTAGAAACGCATACGTTACACGTGTAAACTCCTTGTAATGAAGACGTCATTAATCGTCCGTATAATCTTCATCGAACGTAACCCAACAGAATATCAATATGTTAAATAAATCGTATTCACATGTATAACATATTGGGTGGAATTACTCTTAGGGCTTCTCATATTTAAGTGCATACAAACTCGTCGCGCGCCATAACTCGCACGTAACCGCGATCGACGCCATGTTTTGACGTGTACACACACGTATTGATAATTTCACGCACACCACAAAAGTTTCGATGCAAATCGACAACGTTTAGCGTCATTAGTGCGCTCGAATGTACCGCATCCCCTCGATGAGATTGTATGCACTTTGTGTACATCCTCATACCGCGCCGCACGCTTCTCACATTCCTATTGTAAAATAACTTCTAACTGTACTTTATTCATTGTTTTCTACTTTTCAGCCGGTCTCGTCGTCTTTTTCTGCGAGTCGCTTGGTAATTCTTACGCAGTTGTTTTACCTGGTCGTTTCGCGTTCCAGTTGGTTGGACTGACGCACTTGTCAAACCATCAGTGAGGCACATGTTTTAGAGGTTTTACGTTGACCTCTGCACGGTGAGGAGTTGAAAACTCCATTGTGTGCAACCATGGATCTCGAGCACAAGAACGTCTCGTGTAGCCGGCATATGGAACTTCCCTGGAGGAGCTCGCGGCGTCGTTGCAACAAAGTTTACAAAACATGCCAAAGAGGGACGTCAAACTTAAGGAAACGCCCGGAAGTACCCGATCCTCAAGTAAAAATAATAATTTCGAGCGACCGGACTTCAGTTTTTGAATACTTTTGGAGATCTTTGACATCACAAACGCGTTAAGAGGCTGACGCGTGACCAACTCGAGACGTGTCACACGGTCATCTTTGAGCAACCACCACAGCAAGGATTGAAAAGGAACAGCTCGCGGAAGCGTTCAAGGTTGAAATTTAAGAAGATTATTTGAAATGCGTGTTCGAAATGGACATTGGAGATGAACACGTCGTTGAAACCGAAGGTGAAGAGGATGACGTTGACGACGGGCGTGAAATTGATCTCAATTTACTCTTCCCGTCTTCGCGTGCACAACCAATCCAAGAGCCGAGTCCTTGATGTGTAAATGAAAGAATATGATATAGACTTGTAATTAATGTATGATATGTGCTATACTAATGACATCTCGCGTCGCTACCACGTCGCCTGAAGTGGTGTTGCGAGCGCATCACAAGTGCATACAAACTCATTCTCCCAATCGCCGTCGACGCGCGAGGACGCGGGCGATCGCGCTAAAAATCGCCACATGGGCTTAAAAAACTTCTCGCTGACTTGTATGCTTTTAAATCTTGATAATTCGCGTTGCGTCGTGATATCTGAAAAGTGCATACAAAGTGTGCATAAGAGTAATTCCGCCCAATATTAAGTATCACATAATATTACGATTCGAATATTTATCAAATTAAGAGCGCGAGGTTCACGGAAAACTTTATATGCTGCCGCTTCAGAGGAGTCCCTACGCGACTGAAGAGTCATGATTGGTCGACGAAATACGTATTGTGTACCTTTTAGTACTATCACATCACCGTGTCACATCTACTACCGGGTGTTTTCACCTTGCGAAAATTCGTGAAAAACGTGATGCTTCAGAGTTGCATGATTTGAAGCGAAACGGACGACGTAACCGCTATGCCGCGACGAAAACGCTCGAAAACGACGACAACAGACCCGTTTTGACTGTCTAGCATAGTTTCATAGCGCGCAAACCCCGACGACGCGTGGGATCACCATCGCAACTCTAACTTGCTGCTTAACAGATTACTTGTCAACGCGCCGCGCTCTAAACCCTACTTAGGGTTTAGTTGTCGCGGACAGTAACATCAATGGGTCCTCACAAACACGATCCATTGCGTGTGTTCTTCCGCAAAACGCTTTCGCTGCATATGAATGACATTCCTTGAAGCGTGTACATGGACGCGATGCATTTCGAATGGTATTCGGCGCGGTGAACATCTCTTAGGGTTTGACTAAACCCTATGTAAACCCTATATGGGGTTTGGAATACATCAGTTTAGTGTGACAGTGGAAGGGCAACTGCGATACAAATGATACAGCGGGCGCACGTGTGAGTGTGTTGACGATGTGTAACTGCTTAATTTATGTAACGCGGAGCATATGTCACTGTTTGCGTGCGGTTGGTCGTCTAAAGTTTGCGTCGCGTCGCTTGATTTCACTCGTGTTTGCCACGCATCACGTTTTTTCACGAATTTTCGCAAGGTGGAAACACCCGGTAGTAGATGTGACACGGTGATGTGATAGTACTAAAAGGTACACAATACGTATTTCGTCGACCAATCATGACTCTTCAGTCGCGTAGGGACTCCTCTGAAGCGGCAGCATATAAAGTTTTCCGAGGTTCACGTCGTGAACTTGACAGGAAAGGCAAAAAGGTGAATTGCATCACAAAGCCGCCGCCACGTTCCTTACGTGAAGCAAGACTTTCGGCGAAAACGTTTCAAGCCTACGTATAAGGCTAAGTTATCACGAAGTACGCAACGGAAGTATCGGCAGCTCGAACCAACGCGAGCGGTAGAGAAAATAGACGTGGAAATGTCTGGCGGCTACGTATTGAAACCTGAACCCAACGTTCCGCCTTTGGACGCCGCCAAATGGCCCCTTTTACTGAAGAACTATCACAAAATGATGGTACGTATCTTTCTAGTCGTACGCATCACGCGATTCAATATGCTGAGTTCTATCTAGGTCAGGACAGGGCACTACACTCCAATTCCAAGTGGGTGTTCACCACTGAACAGAACTCTTGAGGAACACCTGAGATATGGAGTGATAAACTTGGATAAACCGGCTAATCCATCATCCCACGAGGTTGTTGCTTGGTTAAAACGTATCTTGCGCGTTGAAAAGACGGGGCACAGCGGTACACTCGATCCAAAGGTCACAGGTTCTCTCATAGTCTGTATTGACCGTGCTACAAGGTTGGTCAAGGCACAACAGGGTGCTGGTAAAGAGTATGTTTGCGTATGTAGACTCCATTCTGCAGTTGAAGGTGGTGCTAAAACAGTCAAACGGGCATTAGAAACGCTCACTGGAGCCTTGTTCCAAAGGCCACCTTTGATTTCAGCAGTCAAGCGCCAGTTACGCATTCGCACTATATATGACAGCAAATTGTACGAATATGATGAAGAACGTCATCTCGCCGTATTTTGGATTTCATGCGAAGCAGGAACATATGTTCGAACACTTTGCGTACACTTGGGTTTGCTTTTAGGTGTGGGTGGACATATGCAAGAACTGCGCCGTGTCCGGTCCGGAATTTGTGGAGAAGACAGTAACATGGTAACTATGCACGACGTACTAGATGCAATGTGGGTGTTCGACAACTCCAAAAAAGAAGCATATTTACGTAGAGTGGTTTTGCCACTCGAGATTTTACTAACAAACTATAAAAGAGTGGTTGTGAAAGATTCTGCTGTCAACGCTTTATGCTATGGTGCAAAGCTAATGATTCCAGGCGTTCTCAGATATGACGCTGGCATCGAAGTCAATGAAGAGTGCGTACTGATGACGACCAAGGGCGAGGCGATTGCAATTGGTACCGCTCAGATGAATACGGCAGTGATTGCAACTTGCGATCACGGAGTGGTTGCGAAGGTCAAACGTGTTGTCATGGAAAGGGACACGTATCCTCGTCGTTGGGGTCTCGGGCCTGTTGCGCAGTCTAAAAAAAAGACAAATAGCGATATTTCCCATGATGCCGAAGCCTCTGCGGGTAGGGAGAAAAAAGAGAAAAAAGAGAAAAAAGAGAAGCACGAGAAGAAGAGGCATAAAACCGAAAAATGAAACCACTGTCTGAAACGTCCCAACGGTAATTTCTTGATACAGGACTCGTGTTAATGACAAATTTTGACCATCGTATAATACATACATACCATATAGGTTAAAATTAAATATGCGACCGAGTTAGCGTTAAGCGTGTCGCCACGACGCGTCGCGGCGTCGCGCGTCGTGCGATCCGCACGATTTTTTGCGAGGCGATGCGAAAGCTAGCGAACTCGTAGCACGCCGAGTTTGGGGACGAACGGACGTCGACGTCGCGACTCCCAACCCGCGGATCTGAATCGTTTGAAAATGTAAGGGGAAGATTCCTTAACTCTACATTCTCACAACTCGCCGACGCTTCGCCCATTTCAAAGAATCAAAGAATGATTACAACACTAATATTACACTACATCTTTCCCACTCGTCGGCGTCGGCTCGAGTGACGTTTGCGTCTCCGTCATCGGCTCTATGTGGGCGATTTCGGGCATTTCTGCGTCAATTACGTTGACGGGCGCTGGTACCGGTACGCCCGGCAATTCATCGTGAGGCTCATTCGTCTGATTCCTTTTTCAATCTCTTTTGAGATTTCCTGCGTCAGGGCGGCGATCAGGTCCGCTTTTTTCGGCTGACCCTTTGGATGATTTCTCAAAACGCTGTGATGGAGCGTGATGAGCTGTGCTCGAGTACACATAGTCAAATCGTCGAGCGACTTGATTCGCGCCAATATTGCAGGCGTATCTTGAATCGCTTGCACAAAGATGTCTTCCTCCTTACGTTTTTTCTCTTGCCGCTTCCTTTCAGCGTCCTCGACCGCGCGTTTGGCGTTGTTGACCCCGAGCTCGGGCCTCGCCAGCGCGGCGTCGCTCGTGACGCCACCGGGAAGGAATGCAACGTCGGCCGATCTGATCTTTGCCGCGTTGTCTTTCACGAAATCGGTTACCGCTGTTATCAGCTTTGTGTGTGATGTCAAAGTCTCGTGCAGAAACGGCCGAAAGGGGTCATCTTGGCCACCATTTGCCACTGGGCGCAAATTCACGCCGCGCGCCTTGAGGTGCTTGCTCAGAATGGACACCGGGTTGGGCGACTTCAACTTGAACTTCTTCGCCACCTTGTCGAAAGACCAATGTTTGGGATCTGTCCTCGCCAACACAGCGCTTTTCGCCACGTAGAACTTCCTCGAAGCGCTTAAGCGACGCAATTCACTCCAACGCCGTCTCCTTTTTCCCTTGTGCGCCACGCGCTCTCTTCTCGATGCGACTCGTGGTCGTTGGATGTCGTTCCCAGCGAGCCCCACGAGCGCAAACGCAGTGAGACCACGTGAACTCAATATTCTTCAGTTTTCAGATCGTAAAACTGCCGCGTCGCGAAGCAATCACGAACGATCGATCGGCTCCACAGGTAACGAGAATCGCGCGCGAAACGTGAAATCTCTCGCGAACATCCGCACCCGTGGTCGTCGCCGTGATCATCAGAATCACCATCCGACGCTTGATCTGGACGCACGCGTAGGTTTACCATCGCGCACACCGCGTTTACCCCATTCCCGAKCGTCGCGCGCGTCGCTAAGTCCCGCGGCGTCGACCTTAACACTAAATCGGATTCATTTCAAAGTCCAACCGCGACGCTTACTCGGATGTAACTTTGCGAGTACTGCGCCGAATTGAGCAAACTCAATTGCGTTGGATAGCGTGTTGAATGACGCGTCAAACACAATTTTCAAAAAGCATAAACAACAAATATCAAAAAAGTTACAAGAATGTAGAGTTAACAACGCCGAAGTCGCATATTTAATTTTAACCTATACATTACATGCATTTACGTTACAAAAACGCCCCGACTAGACAGTTTATTTGACCTATCAAAATCGAAAATCTTTCTACGTACTAACTTGATCATTTTGACACCCAAACAGACATGTCTCTTACACCCGAAGAACATGTGACTAAACAATCACTACTCTCACTATACACAACGAGAGTTGATGTGCTGTACTGCCCCACATCAATGGTCTCAAAGTTAAGTTTTTGAACTCCTGTTTTCATTTCCCAAATGTACAGTGAGTCTTTTCCGGACACAACAACAAGGAAACAGCTTTCTTTCTTAACAAAGCATGGCTGAAGCCCATCGACACACCGCTTACGTTCACAACGTAAACGAGCAATACATTTTTCAACAACCAGATCCCATAATAAAAGCTCACCATTTGAGGTAAGTGTACATATTACTTGCGATTTTGGAGTGTATAAAACGGAACTCAGCGCAACGTGAAGATCAACTGACTTCAAACAACAACCTGTGTGAACATCCCAAGCTCGCCAAATGCCGTCGTGACTGGTAGACAAAAGGACAGAACCATCGTCACTGAAGTAAATAGCTGTAACGGGATCCGCATGGGCAGGCAAAACGGATACACAGTTGCCATTCGAGGTATCCCATAAACGTACAGTTTCGTCACAAGATGCACTTGCAACAAGTGTATTTGTTGGGCTGTAGTTGCAGCATAGAACTGGCGCACTGTGTCCGGAAAGTATCATTAAACAGCGCCCCGTTTCTATATCCCATATAAATACATCACAGTCATCAGATGCTGTTGCTAGAGTTTTGGAGTCGAATGACCACGCACAATCACTGAGGGCCGCATTGTGACCACTGAGTGTTTTATGTACTGTGCTCAAGTGTACTATCCGCCAAATTTTACAAGTTTTATCTGAAGAAGCCGTCGCTAACCTGCACAAAGATTAGGCGAATGTTTCTTAAAATGATTATCGGACGTACCAGGTACCACAACAGGAAACTCGCATAGCGACAATCATAGACGCGTGCTCGGTAGGGTAGTTTCCAGTTTTGGTGAACATGCTTACCGCTGAGTAAAGGTCGACGTAGATCTGTATTCGCGAGATGTTTGATACAAAAGATCAGAAAAGCGAAAATACACGTAGCCTGCTACCGTGAATGAAAACAAGAGTGTGTCGCGATCTTTGTTACCTGTGATAACAGAGCACTCGCCGCCTCGTGTACATAGATACTCAGTACGACACGAACGTGAACCGAAGATTCTGAGAAACGTGCAGACGCAAGACGCAAGGCGGTGGAATTGACACACAGTTGTATGTGACGTGCAACGTGCGACGCGAACGTTAAAATTCGGCTGACGCCAGAATTTTTTGAGCCGGCTGGGGCCGTGATTTGTTCACCTTTCGTATAACATATACAAATTCCATATATTGACAATAATGTTGAAGAGATATATATTATTCCTTCGGGGGTAGCCTAAAAGTAGCTTAATAATGCCTGTGTATGAACCAGTCACTAAAGTGTCTAAGTGTCCAGGTTGCGAGTAAGTGATGAAATTAGCCTTAAATATTTAATGCGTTGTTCGTTAAAAGGAGGTATTATTAACATTAAATCAACTCAGGTACTGAATATCTACTTAGCATCAAGGGAGCAAAGGACCTTCTGCTTGTGACTCATCATATCATCAAGAGCAAGAAGGATGTCGTGCTGCATTGTGGATTTTTCTTGGGCGCAACGCCCTTGTGTTTGCGCAAAATGTGTCTAGTGTAGTACAAATCGAGTTGCAGTTATGAAATTGCGAGCAAACGACATACCTCTTTTCGTGAAATGTCTTCTTGTAAAGAGTTACTAAGTTCTTCTTTCGGGAACTATCTAAGGTGTTAGCACAAGCTTTTCTATACAGAGAGATCTATCCACCTGCAACTCCACTTGACTCAACTCCAGTTTTAACTCACTGATGGCACTATTGATTTGATTACGCTCGCTCTCATACGTGGATTCACTTGCATAAAGCTCAGCGACCAGGGTGGAACACACAGTTGCCCTAGTGTATTGACATTATGAACACATTATGTATTTTTTCATATACGTATCTTTACCTTTGCATATGGGCGTTGACAATGTTTGAGTTTAAAACATCCCGGTGCAGCAACAGGTTTGCAATATCTCTATTGTGAGCACGTTATCTATGGTAAACAGAGATAAACATAAATGCTGACTTGCCTTGTCTTTGAGGTCGTCAAATCTCGGATTCGGCGAATAGTACTTAGTGACTCGGGCTCGGGCTAATTGCATCTTGGATCAGAAAGAGAAATTTTGAAAATTTGCCAACGTACTACTCCACCACGACAGTCAGTGAGCGCTGTAAATTCTGGAAGTAATTCTGGTCCACAGGTTGACGGCAGATATGAAATCAATTTTCTATATTGATTTGAAAGCTGAGAAACTAGCTGCACAAGACGATCGAGATCGCAAATTGAAGATTCAACTGTGTTTTTTGAATCTACCATGTATCCAACGTTGCGTTTAGCCTATTGATCTCCTCTCAGCTTCTAAATACTCTTGCTGGCTGAACTATACCTGGACAGTATTCACGCGCTCGATACGGTCTTCAAGGGTACGCTGGGTGTACAAATGTTTAGTGTTTACATTTGTTTCAAAGAGAACGACACTACTTACCCCCATAGCAGACATTCGTCGCCTGGAATGTAATAACTTGGATGTACTGTCCGCGACTTTTTCGCTGTGGAGTTTAGATTTCTGTCGGTATGCATGCTCTAGCATCTGGAGCTCATACTATGGCTAAGAGTAAGCGTTACCAATAGTGCCATGAATAAACCTTTCACCTCTTTAGAACGTTTTACACTGATGCCCTGAGAAAGGTCTGCACCGACACATAGGAAGGAAAGAAGTGTGGAATTCTCCTGTGGTAGAGCTGTGAATATGTACCTACATACTTAATTTGAACTTACGGTTTTCATTTCATCCATCTCGTGTTTGTGCGCGTCATTCAGCTTTCGACTATCATCGAGCCGACTACGATGTATCATCGAACAAGCGACGTCTTCACCTTGAAGAAAACACTACTCCACCAATTCAAGAAAGATATGAGGGACTACATTCGCTTAAGAACTCACCTCATAGGAACGTATAAATTGATTAAATAATACGTGCATTTTCAGTTCCTCAGCCTGTTCATAGAAAAGTGACCAATCAGGTGAGTTAGGCGAGTTTGACAGCGAAATAACTACCTTGGGAACAAGGTTGGGAAGCAGTTTCAAATCGACAAGCCCGGCTAGCCACTCAAGAATTAAAGCGATCTCTGCCCCGTTGAATTCCGAATTCTGAGGCGGAAGTGTTATGTGTGTGAAATGGATTGGACACCGCAAGCACTTTAAAGTTTTGTGCACATCATCATTGGAAAGGTGCTCTTTGTTTGGAATAACCCCAAGAAGACGAAATACGTGAGCAAATACACCTAGAACTTCGTCAACTGTCGAGCAGTTACGAATCTGTCGAGGTGCACTCAGCCCAGCTTCTTGATCCAACCGCGATGTTACATCACGTAGTTTTGTGTGCGCGTCGCTGCGGCTTTGCATCAGACGCGTCTGTAACTTGCCGAAATTGAATTTTAGAAGTCCAACGGTCGCGGTGAATACGAAATCCTATCTATGAGCGCAAGAAATATCCCAACCGCACGTAGTGCAACGAAGCAGATCAGAAAGCACGAAATACAGAGTGCTTGTGCTGCCGCAGTACACTCTGAACACCGTTTTCTGAACGAACGAAGATCTGATTGTTGCCGATTACCAACTCCGTTCTGCGAAAATCCACTTTCTCTGTTCGTCCAACGACACGATAGGGAGTACCAGGAGAATCCTGAGGATTGTGTTAAGGTCCATTATTTTGGATTCTGAAATTTCGCGTTAGCGAAATTTCAGAATAAATATCACGATATTTTGCAAAATTCACTCAAATTTTGAAACGTTGTGGTGGCAAGGGGTGGTTTTACAATTCGTCGCAAAAGTGTCGAAAACGGCGCGTAAACGACATCAAAGCGTCGCGCACGCGTGTGAGAGCGAAAGCGAAGGCGTAGGGAGCGATTTAAGCATGCGGTAAAGTCGTTACAACGAGATTAAAGCGCTTACTCGACGTCGCAAGGTGCATTGGGTACCTTCAGGGCTGTTTGGACTTTCTTGGATACGTTCACGTCAGATGTCCTAAACCCTGTATCACTAAACCCTAGTCACCCGCATCGAGAGCCGGGCGGATGGTAGCCGCGCGTTCGAGCGAATTTTTTAGGAAAATTTTGAAATTCCCGAAAAAATCAAAATTCTAGAATAAAATTTTGATATTTTGCAAAACGCGACGCCGTTTCAAAATATTGTGGACCTTAGATTGTGTAGACAAATTTTCGCCTCTTTTGACAAATTTTCACGTGAAAATTTGTCAAAACTTTATACATAGGTCTTAGTTACAAAGTATACAACTTTACGTTTATCTTCGCAACTCGCGCGGCGCGACGCGCCGCGCGACGACGGTTGAGGAAAAACGCGACGATGTTCGCGCACATCATTCGACGCAGCGGAATCGTGCATTCTCATAGCATTGCGCGCGCGTGATTTCTCCAGTCATTTCTCATGTTCGACAAAACGAACTCGGACAAACGAACTTGTTTTAAAATCGAGGGGGTAAATCGACCGTTCGTGACTCAAAAGTCGAAAATTTGTCTAAATCATCTTTTCAAAATTTTTGACAGTGCATTTGACAGTGCATCTACGGAATCCTGAATTCTCCTGGAACCCCCTCACAGCGCGATGATATATTTATGAACAGTGATGATGTCAGATTACATGGCACTTAAGCAAACGCAGCACCTGACAAACGCGATAAACACCATGAGCCGTCAACTTGAGAATCCAAGGCTGTCTATGCGGTATCGCCAGACTTGTACTGTTCGGCCATGCGCTTGAGATTAGCCAGGTTTTCAGGACCTGTAAATTTAGGAATATGAGACAGTTTTAACAAATATCGGATCGGGTCATACGTACCAAGCTGGTTCACGATGCTTGGAAGAATGTCTTGGATGTCTGGTCGCACTGCTCAGTTTTGCGGTAAAATCAAGATTGGAGTCAACATACGTTTCGTTTCTGAATGACCACTGACTACATAAGTGTTCGCCGGAATTGATGCTTGAACTGTGACATGTAATTGTAAAAAAAACTCAGAAAAGGGGTGAAAGGCAAAACCTACCTTTAGGATGCACAAAGTTGATGACGTTATCCGAATGGAAGATATTAACCTCTTCAATACCGGGTATCTCATTCATACCCATGCGTTTCAACGTCGTGTGCAATTTTTTGTCATCATTGCTCACGGCCTTGTGCGCGGCTTTTTTCTTTCTACGAAAAAAATGAGCTCCTTGACTAGAGCGCGTCTTAAGAACTTACCGCCGAACTGATCCTTTGCCACCCGTGCGGACGGCGTTCGCCAGTCGCTGAAGACGATCGACGTCCATTTACAGATCTCTACTTGGTTAATCGAAAAGTGACGCGTGTAGCGCGAAACCTTAGCTCACTAAAACCGCGGCAAGGTCGGTTCTCGAGGTTAACTCCGGCTCCATACTCTTTTCTCGAAAGTCCGGCTAAATTTTAGCGCTACTAATTACTTTTATACGTGTATTATGAGAGGGGGTCCAAGGAGAATAAAGAATTCCGTGGACAAAAATCGTAGTTTTTTCAAAAAAAAATTATCAACGGCGGCGCGCGAGATCTCGTTGATAAAAATCAACGCCTTGAGTCATAATTCGTCAAATAGTCCCCCACCCGTCCTTGAGTCATGACTCAAAAAACCTCTGTCCCTTATTTTTTTTGAGTTGTGATTGGTCAAACCCAATCGCTTCTTGGGGAGCTTCGCGCGAGGCGGTTCGATTGTTGCGCGTTTGTGGCGTGCGTCAGAGGCGCGCGCCGCACCCGATGCACGCAACGTGCTGAAACATGTACGTGATGATGTATTCAGTTCATTTGAAGACTTAGACGGCGTTTGGAGCTCGTGTACGTCGCTCAGACGTACAAAGAATCGCGGAGAGGCGAGTTCGATGGTCGTTACGCTGAACGAGCTAAAGCACCCTAACAACAACGTTGGGGTGCTTTTTCGTCGAACACTGCACACGGATGTGCGATAAGCGTGATACTTTCGAGTTGCTATCAATTGATGGGCCGGTTTGCGTAGTATTCGCCAAGATTTTAGGATTTTAGGAGCAGAGCACGCGAAACACGGTGTTCATCGTTGAGAGCACACACGGTGTCGCGGCAGCAGGCCTATCCCGACAACCATGAAGCACTATGTTTTAAGTCCGACGGTTACGCACGTCTTACATACATACGCAAACGACCGTATCAGTGAGCACAACAAAGATGTCGCACCTTCAAGCAGGTGATTCACGAAGCCGCTGACGCGCACGCTCTGTCATCGCCAAACAAAGTTTCTGCGCGAGAGAATTCGCACTATTTCTTGAAACATCTCCTAGGCAATATTGAAATATACAACAGTCTATGGGAATTGAGCTATATTCTACGATTACCGGGCGAATTTACACGCGCTAGGCACGACGTGAAGCTTCCAGCTCTCAAACTGTTCTCGCGCCGCCATGTGGACGCTACGTCCAAGCCATGAGAATCAAATCCCATCGTTATATTGACACGTAGCACGAGAAAAGCTCATGAAAATGCAACACATCAGAATTAACTGCGCTGTGCGCACGTTTTTTCTTCATTATAGGTCGCTATGAACGCGAAAGGGCGCCGAGACTTTCGGAAAGTGCACATACATCAGTGCTCTCGTCGTCACTCAAACTCGCCAAAAGTTGCGTTTCAGGCACAAACATCGATCGTGCGCGCGCGTGCAACGAACAAAAATAAGTTGACTATCCAACGCGCCACCGCTCGCGAACCGAATCGTTCGCACGGCGACGCCGCGTCGAGTAATGCGCGCGAATGGCGTCGGTTGCGCCATCTCGTTAAGGCCGGTGACGGCGCCTCGTATATTATTTCACAAAATTCCATCAAATTTTGTCAACGCGATTTTTAATCAAGGTGAAAAAAAATAAAAAACCGCGGATTTTTGTCCACGGAATTCTTTATTCTCCTTGGACCCCCTCTATGAGCAGAGTAGAAAATAACAAAAGGAAGTTATTGCTATTTTTTCGCTCTCCGCTATAGACAGTCACATGTACCCTGTAGGGTACGTACCCACGGCGAGCAAAGTTGTGATCGAATTCAATGCATTCAAAACACAGCCCATTTTCTAACTAATGACTCATCTTCATTTTTGGCCAAGGACTTTCTTTGTAACTGTTCAGGGCAGGGTCGGGAACTCTAAGCGGACAACACGCATAATTATCACTGCAGCCAAACGATAATAATGATAATGATGCGTGCAGCGCGCAGGGTTTTATCGGATGTGCATGCTGTGCGTATGCTTTGCAGCTATGCTTCCAGCGCAACATACGCGCATTCACCTGCGTCTACTTCTGGACGTGTGACGCTTGCTAGTTTGAGAGAAAAATACAAAAATGGTGCACCGATAACAGCAATCACCGCATATGATTATCCGAGTGCAGTTCATGTACGTTTCATGGTTTATCTTTTTACAATTTCTAATTATCGCGTAGGTTGATAGAGCAGGTTTTGACATAGCACTTGTTGGAGATTCTGCTGCTATGGTGGTTCACGGAGAAGATACCACCCTTCCGATGAGTTTAGACATGATGATAGTGCATTGCAAGGCTGTTAGACGTGGTTCAAATCATGTCTTCGTCATTGGCGATTTACCATTCGGCTCGTATGAAGAAAGTGCAGGACATGCGTTAACGTCTGCGTTGCGACTCGTCAAAGAGGGTGGAGTTGATGCTGTAAAAATAGAGGGAGGGACGGTCTCACGAATTCATGCGGTGCGCAAAATGGTTGATTCTGGTATTGCAGTTATGGGACATTTAGGTCTAACACCGCAATCCGTCGGTGTCCTCGGTGGCTTCCGACCACAAGGTAAAACAGCTGAGGCGGCGATGGATATTTTTACATCAGCCCTCAAGTTGCAAGAAGCAGGTTGTTTTGCGATTGTTCTCGAGTGTATTCCCAAAGTCCTCGCAGATGTGATCACAAAAGCTTTGAGTGTACCTACCATTGGAATAGGAGCCGGCGATGGTACGAGTGGACAGATTTTGGTATTCCACGATCTACTTGGTTTCATGCAACACCCGCATCACGCGAAGGTGACACCAAAATTTTGCAAACAATATGCAAACGTCGGAGACAATATCCAGCTTGCTCTAGCAGAGTATGTTAGCGAGGTGTCATCTAGACATTTTCCGAGCGAGTCTTTTATACCATATGAATTTGAGGAGAACGAAATTAGTAAGTTCACGGAAAGACTAAAACAGGCAGGATTTGCAGAGCTTACGTGACTTTTTGTGCTCAAGAACGAAACGCCACTACGCAAATGTATTACATATCTAAAACGTAACATTGCCACAATCAACACGTGTATTCTCTCACCGGCATGAAGTTTTTCATACTGCAAGAGAATCACTCATTTGACTAATTTCATCGCAACTCAAGCGTTTTATGACAAGCGCGCCACTGTTAGCACTGAGTTCGAGGACCTCAACAGAATCTGCAGAAAGTGTCGTGACATCCATGATCTTTTTCAAGACCTTGAGGGCAAGTTTTTTAGCACCAAGTATGTCTAAATCTGACTGATACTCAGTTTTCAGAATAGACTGCGCGGTTTGACTGTTCGCTCCGATCGCTGCTGCCTTTTCGAGATGCATTATAGAAGTTCATCATGGAGAGACGAACATATTTACCTGCCAGCCGACATAATTACCGGAAGGGTCACTTTGATATAATTGAAATCCATTTTCACTGTCCCTGTTACGCGTTTAATTGAGTAAAAATGTAGTGCAAATACACAATACCAGCCTGCAAAAATGAAGGAAACGCCATACGGGCGTAGCCCTCCAAACTGGGTGTAGCCTTGTTTCTGGTCAGCAATATTTTGTACCAATACTTCGACCGGAATAGATTGTCCGTAATTGAATTTGTGTCTTTGACACAATAATCTGTAAAAACATCTTAGAAAAGCCGTGCGAGTTTAGGTGTACTGCTTACTCACCTCGCAGCGTTTACCAGTATTTCTGCGTCAGCGTTGACGCCTGCAGATGCAGCCATAATATGACTATCTATTCTGTGCAACTTTTCGGTGACCGAATTTTCCAACAACTTATGAATATGCTTGAAATCTATTGCGTACAAAACAAAATTTGGCTTACTTTTGATAGCAGTCTCTTTTCGGTAGCCAAGATGATTCCCGTGGTCGTTCGAATTCCTATCGCAGCTCCGGCGTGATTGATAGCCTCCACGGCATATTCAACCTACAAATGTACTAATGCATGTTCGACGAGTGAAAGCAGGTAATCGTACTTGATAGAGACGACCTTCAGGACTGAAAGTCGTTGTCCGTGAGTCATATCTAAAGAATATATTTAGATGCGAAGTAACGCAGCAGGAAACGAGTTACCTTCGGGCCATCTTGCCAAGTCAAACTATGTTGCAGATCAGTCTAGCTACCTCTCCGAATCAAGCGAGACAAAATTTCTCTAAGCTGATGGTTTGCCGGCGTTTCGGACGATTCGTTTTTTTATAGTACGGGGGCGAGCTACTCACCCTCGTCGTCAATATTTAAGATCAAACGGGTGAACTGTGTTGGCGGAATCAGCATACTAGGGGCGTGCATCCTGCATATGCAGGCCGGGCCTGCATATGCATGCATACCATACTTAACACATAATAAGCTTATGTAATATACCATTTGAGTACTACATACCGTGCATATGGTGTTACATACGAGTGTTCTGCGCACCGATCGTGTAAACATGCGCCGGGTAAACCCTTATTTCTGAACCCTAGYTACCCCTCGTCGCGTACCTTAAAATGGCCAGTCATTTCGTCCTGTATTTACGTAATTTATTAGAATATCATTGTATTTCTAAAAATCATGCCCCGCATAAAAGTCGTTTTTCTATGGCCGTATGCACGTGTGGGGGGCGTGCATCCTGCATATGCACGTGCATATGCATATGCATA
>WMKK01000004.1:168641-213727 GCA_012295225.1 Ostreococcus mediterraneus
ATCGCCACAAGCATTCACGCACCCGTCCCCGGTCGGTTCGCGCCTCATAGCCCCACTTCCTTGCGCTCACACCGACCTAACAAAACTCTTCATCGATCCATGCAATCCTAAACCATGACCGAGCCGTGTGCGCGCTGTCGACTGGCGTCAAAGGCGCTTAACCTTAATCGTTGCATTTCATTTCAACCAACCGTCGTGACATTTTCGGGCATAACTCGCAGTCCGGGACGGAACCTTAAATAAGGACCTTAAAACGCCACATGTCCGATCGACTTTTTGAACGCGATTGACCAATTATGACCAGTGAAATGGGTATTGAACGTGACATTCTTCACGTGCGACGCGCGATGACGCGTTATTTGCGAGACTTTTCAACGCAAGAGGGTGACATTATATGTTTGCTGTCATCTGACGAAGTTTCGTGAGATTTGGCGTCGATGTGACGGCGCGGTGGATTGAAATGTGCGTCATTTTGCGTGTTTTGGCGTGTTTTGGCGTTTTGGGCGCAAGAGTCCCTCGGTCAGCATGGGTTGTGAACGGTCAGATGTCAGGGAGTTCGTCGACGCACATCTCTTGCATAGCGGCCTAAAATCGATTGAGTTTGATGCATCGTGTGTCTAATGTTTTAATACAACACGACTATCCGTTCTAGATGAAATTTAAGCACGATTCGACGCGTCGGTCCCCCATTGAATATTTGACATTTCCACCCATTTCGGCCATTTTTCAGTCATTTTGGCCAACGATGACAGATGAAAAAGTGTTCAATGTGACGCACTCGCGCGAGCCATGCCGAAAGAGAGCATGAAAAGGGCATGTTCAAATGAATTACACTCACGCACGCCGTGTGTCCATGCCTCTAACACATCATTGTGACGGCTGCGCGTCGACGCACATCGTGACATCTGACCGTTCACAACTCAAGCTGCCCGAGGGACTCTTGCGCCCTAAACGCACATTTCAATCCACCGCGCCGTCGCATCGACGCCAAATCTTACGAAACTTCGTCAGATGACATTAAACACATAGTGTCACTCGATCGCGTTGAAAAATCCCACAAAAACCGCGTCGTCGCGCACATCGCGTGAAGAATGTCACGTTCAATACCCATTTCTCTGGTCATAATTGGTCAATCGCGCCCAAAAAGTCGATCGGACATGTGGCGCTTTTAGGTCCTTATTTAAGGTTCCGTCCCGGACTGACTCGCAAAATCGGGGTCCGTTTTCGACGAAAAAGACGGCAATCGAACGCTCTTGACAAGACGCATCTCATGAAGAAAATTGCAATAAAAAATACGCAAAAATGAAAACGCCATATTAAGTAATGTTAAGAACTGCAAGAACTGTTTTAGTAATTTTAACCTACTGTCAGCTACCAAAAACCTCTAAACCCTAAATAGCGAATTTAATGGGGAATCGACTTTTCTTTCGTCGCCTGAGCGCCGCGACGCCGCGGACGTGGCGTCGCGGCGTCCGTCTGACGTGTCCGGATCCGCGGCACCCGCGGTTTACGACTCATGCCGGCCCTAGGGTCGTCCAGAGACGCGTGTATGACCGTTGCAAAATTCCCCAAAACTGAGCACGTTTTTTGAAAACTCATCATCATGCGCGACGAACACCGGCGCCGCAGACGCACCCAGCGACCCACCGCGACCAAGTAAGTTGTTCGTAAACATGTTTTGTACGTTTCTAAACCGTTTGCGTGTAGTATGACGCCGCCCGTGCTTGACGCTGACGACGCAGCGCAATTTGAATCTGACGTGTTGCGCGTGGCGTGTGAACTTGAACTCAACCACCGCCTACGCGCGCGTAAGGACAAGTTTGGCATGAAATTAAGCTTTGGAAAGCTTTGGACAAGTACAGTGAGTTATGTTTTAGGCGTCGGCGACGATAAAGCTCGCGAACGACGGAAGTACCTGCTGAAGACGAATGCTGAATTCAAAACGAGAGTTGACAGCTACTGCGAGGAAGAGCTACGAAAGCTTGTCCAGCGCGAGGTACAGCTGGGCAAACTCCGCAATTCGGAAGCAAACAAGGCGGAAAAGATTCAGGCAGCGTTTGAAGTCGAGATAGCGTGCGTTGCCGAACACGTGACGAGCGCAGCTGCGGCTGCGCAAAGGCTGCGTAAACTGAAAATTAAGCACTGCACGCAGACATCGATTGAATCAGCTGTGGCGGATTATGAGTCGACTGGTCAAGTTATCCCTCACGAAGAATTGACAGAGACGCGTGGTAGACCGACGCGACTGCCGGCTGAAGTTGAAGAGCGTATCGTGAAGATGGTACAAGCGTGGAATCGACACAAACACATCGTTGACATCACAACGCTCGTCGCATGGGGCGAGGTGTACACGCGTGCATTGTATGGTGAGCAATGGGACGCGAGTGAACTCAATTCTCTAGAGGATTGTAAGTACACATCTCACAATTGGGCGCGTCGCTTCCTTCAGCGTCACGAGGGGTCATTTGAGAAAGCTCAATCGCGCTCACCAGACCGGGTGAACTATACCAAGTTTGAAATTATTCGAGGACACTTCGATCGGCTCGCTCGCATTCTCGTCGATGACTTACAGTGGGCGGAAAAGAACGCGAACTTCGACGAAAAAAAGTACATGGACGTCATGTTGACTATCAAACCTGAATTCCTCGATCGCATATATTCACTCGACGAGTCTCACCTCGCCGCGTGCCTCGAAGGCTTGAACCAACAGAGTGCCACGATTCCCGAAAAGAAAACGAGCAKCGAGGTTGAGAAGAAGAAGTCGAAGCCCGAGTTCGCAGCAAACAAAGGTGGACAAACGATATCCGTAATGGCGTGTCGAAATGCTGCGGGTGATTCGCTGCCGCCATCGTTCGTGACGATGAACAAGAGACCTATCAAGGTAGCACAAGAATTGATCCCCGACGCTCAGTTTCTCTATTCTCCAACCAAGGCATTTGACGGCGACAATTTCCTTAAATTTCTTACCGAGCACTTCATACCGCATACAAAGTGCTCAAAAGAGAACCCAGTCCTTCTTATGTTTGACGGCTTGAAGGCACATGTCACAGCGAAAGCTCTCGACGCGATGGAAGCGCACGGAATTATGGCAGTGATGTTACCGCCGCACACGACGCATCTTCTCCAAGGTGAAGACTTGATAACCTTCACGAAAATGAAATCAACGTTCAAAAAGCTTGCACTGGCATTAACGCGCAAACTTAATGTGTTGCGGACGTGCTCGGGCACCTCCGCCGCGGGGATGAGTTCTAAACAATTTTGGGAAATTGTTGCATTGGCGGTGAAAACATCAAGAGAGCCCGAGTGGACAACAAAAGGTTGGGAGCTCCAAGGCATTGTGCCGTTTACGCGCAAGCCGTTGTGCAAGCACGAAGGATGGATTAACTACGCCATATCCAGTGCTGATGACGCGGCGTCGCGAACTTCGTCGACGACGCGACGGACAGTGACGCTGAGCACTGAAACTTTGAACTCAATTGAAAGTCAGCTCACCTTGTGTGGTTTACCAGGAGCGCAAGTCCTTGTATCCAGTGCAGACATGGAAACAGCGGCGATTGATGGTAGCGCGAAGAACCTTGGCCACGCCCTGGTGGCGACTGATCGCGCCGTACGCGTCGAAAAGTATACACCCCAGGACATCGCGCGAATGACGCAAGCTGAGCTTGAAACATTCTTACAGGATGTAAAATGCACAGCAAAGGCGGTCATGTGCACGACGGCTCATCACTACACGAGCAAAAAACGAAGACGCAATAATAATGGCGTGGACTACAGGGTCGGAATCGTCAGCTCGCGGCAGATTATCGATGACCTACATGCCTTGCAACACAACGCCGCCGAAAAACAACCCGGTGCAAAGCGATCCCGCAAGAAGCATGAAGAGATGGAAGCCGAGTACCGCGCCACGTATACCGCAAAAGAGGAATGCCTGCGCGAAAACAATGGTCAATTTGTTAAGAAGTTGACGAGACAGGAGATGTATAAGATTCTGAAGCACCGCAAGATAGACTTTGACAGCACCGCTCCAGCTCAAGTGCTGACTGATTTGTTGCGAGAGCACTTGCCCGAGTTCTACGACGCCCATCGAGCTTGCATGGCGCGACGCACGCGCGCTACACGCTCAAACGAAGACGAGGACGTGTATTCCTCCGACGAAGACGCCTCCGAATCCGACGCCGACGCCGTAGACGACGTTGAGGATGACGACGCCGAGGACACACCTGTTGAAAGAATCGTCGACGATTTCCCCCTCGCCTGCTCGAGGTGTCACTGGAAAGGGGGGTGCGTGCGTTGCAAGGAGTGGTACAGTCAAGGTCGACGACGTATTGGTCCGAAGGAATGGTCTAGAGAGCCCATCCGGTCACCCACGAGCGTGAATGAATGAAGCATGGAGGGGGTGTGTCAACGCGTTGAACAACAATGTTTTAAAATTTTGGGGAAAATGCACCGCATCTAGTACGCGACGATAACACGTCGAAACGCTTTAAAGACAACAAAGAAGAGTGTAAAAATAAGTTTTATCGTATTTCTAATCGTTTCAGAGTCGTCGTCGTCGATCTCGCGTCACGGCGTCGAGTTTCCCCAAAATATCAATGTTTTTGGTAGCTGACAGTATACCATTTGTGCATATGCATACAAGGGGGTACCCCTTGTATGCATATGCACAAATGGGGTACCGCCAACACAGCGGGTGAACAGAATTGATAGGATCTTTATACGATGCGATCAACTTTGAGGTGCAATACACGTACATATGTATCTGTATATCCAAAAATAAGAAGACAAGCATATAAAAATAAATTGCCCAAATCACAAATCATAATAAAATAAGTAAGTCACGTAGGCACAAGGGTTCGTGTCCGTGCTCACACGTGTGCTTTTGGAAGACTCAACCGACGCGTCTTAGCTTCGACTATACAGTACTTATATTGCCCTGCTCGCCGTCGGTTTCGGAAGGCGTTCGATGTTAACTACGGTACAGTTTTCTTCTCCATTTCCTTCGCTAATGTAGTTGAGCACTTCGAGCAGACTGGCCACCGGTGTTTCAAACTTCTTCATGCCAATCAAGCGCATAACAATCACGCTGTGTCAAATCGATCTCTCCGTTTTAGTAGAACAAAGAGCGTCGCTCAAAGGCAGTTACACGTCACTTCGGTATGAGACATACCAGCAATCTTGTGTCGTTCTGAAAACTCTAGCCAGGTTATCCCAAGCCTTCAAGGTGACGCCTCGTCACAGTCACCTCCAGACCTGCCATCCTATATATTTAAGGAAAGAATAGTCTACTTGGTCAGTCTTTACCCCCTTACCCTTCTTGTCAATATCACCATGACCCTTTTATTGCTTTAGGGCATGACTCTTGTACCTTCTGTAACAGAGTTAATCTTAGCTGAACTACTGTATTTACAGTATGAGGATAGTAACAAACCAGTCCAATTATACATCAATTCGACGGGGACTTCGAAGGTTGTTGGTCATTCGGTATTGCATGACAACACTCACTCGTATTACCACAGGATGGGCAGAAATACGGATATGATACTGAGGCGTTCGCTATATATGATACTATCCAATATATTAAACCGCCAGTGCATACAGTTGCCGTAGGTACTGCATGGGGAGAAGCAGCTATGCTGCTAGCGTCTGGTGCAAAGGTATTCTACGAGGATATCGACCACATTGTTTGCCAATAAGCTTTTCGAAGGGACATCGATCGGCACTTCCAGCTGCAAGTATTATGTTGAAACAGCCGATGAGCTCGTACCGTGGACAGGTATTCAGAACGATTGATAAGACATAAACATGCGTTACAATCAAATAATAGGCGTCTGAATTAGAAATTCATAGACAGGAAACTCGAAATACCAAAGCGCAGATGGTAGGAGCGATGCAAGTGTATGCTTGCACAGGTTTACTGACGCAGTTCTATCGCAGGTTGAAATTCTGGCGCGCGCTATCAACAAGACTGAAAGTGAAATCGAGAAGGACATAAATCGTCCCAAATATTTTGATGCGTGGGGGGCGAAAGAATATGGAATTATTGACAAGGTACTTGCCTCGTTTGTGAACTTACTCCCATGAAGGGGAACTTTTTCTTTGTAGGTACTGGAAGGCTAGTAGCTTATTTAAAATTTTAATCGGGAATTCAAAAAAAAGAATTAATCTCTGTTACATAATGCATATTTCGTCGACTCACAACGCGCTCGAACGTGAGTTGAATTGAGTCCTTTCAGAGAATCCGTATGGACCGCAAATTTAACACTGCAGGTGTGGCTGTTTAAACCAACATATCTACTAACGCCGATCGCATGCCATTGATAAGCTCGCTAGAGCTTTTACCTTTCAGATCCAGTATGTTTTCAACGACCTACGCGTCGAACTGCGTCAAAAAGTCCAGACACTGTAACAATTAGTCGCACCGCCATCTCAGTTGTTGTTGTATCAAGACCACAGAACGCCGCCCAATCATTTGCAATCAATCCGGCCGATACCACATCACTGCCTCTATTAATCGTTCCCGCAACTAGAGGTACCTATGAATGACTACTTAGAACGTAAGCTATGTTATCAACACATTCCAACCTGTAGAAGAGACGACAGTTCATCCAGTTCTGCGAGGCTTGTCCCGGGATGCACGACACCTCCGATATTCGTGAATCTACAATAACTACCAACTAGCATGTTACCAGCAACAGCCTGCGCTCGATATTTTTACTTATGTTCGATTTAACTTTGACTCAAACTTCTCGCACCTGACGGAAGACCTCAACGCCTAAAACATCAGATATTATTTCTTCTGTTTCTTGATCGATATCGGGATGGACCAGAGCGACATGATCGTTGCATGCGATGCAATTTCCAAGAGCTGCAACCACGTTTAAAAAGGACTAGAATTTCACGAGGCGTAATACACTAACCAGAAAGTCGCTCATGTGTCCGCTGCACCACGATTTCGTCAGGTAAACTATTACGGATGTGCAGCATCTCTATGCACAATATCTATGATTCGGAACCACAAATAATGCGTCGATATCAACAAACCTTGATCTGTGACCGAATTCGGTAGGAGTAATCCGTTTTTATTACCTAATAAGGCACTTGAGCGATGAAAAGTAAAGTTATGAACAATTCACACCAACTGACATGCGTCCGACTAAGCGAGTTCCCGCCAAGCTCGCCTTGATCACCGGAATTTCAGAAGATAGCTCACTCTCAAATAAACTACCGATGCGATAATAAATTACGAACTTGGTAGAAGGCGAGACACGCCTTACCTGTAAAAGTTCTCTGCGCCCCCGATTGCTACGAGACAATAGGCATTCGTAAGCTGGGCGAATACACCGATTTCATTGCTGTATATTTCAGCCAATAATGTTCAGTTCGTACTAGTTATGAAGTTACTATACCTGTTCTCGAAAGAGTGCCTTGAAGCCATAGTGCGCGTTTTGCGGATTTCGATGCTTCGCACTTTTTTCTTGGCGGCGGCAGAAAACTGAAAGTTTGAAGAATTTTATCAAAATTTAGATTTACGAAATAAATTGATTTGAGATCATATTGTGACCTTAAAAGATCCCGCTATATTACATGTTTAGTCATTCGATTGCAAATGAACGCGCTAAGTATTATCTTGACAAACAGAGGTACAGGGAGTGGTTATACTCTGTTGCATCACAGGTACAACGAAAAACGCGGCGGAGCGATCGTGCCATCCAGAGAGGACACGAAACATACGCGAGAAACACAGGGCAAAGGTGCCCCCATGGACAACGAAGACGACCCACATGAAGAGGATTTACTCGCAGTGGACAACCGTTCCAAACTATCCGCTCCGAGGCTAGGCGTCAAACATCGTGAAAGAAATCAGGCCAACGTCGCGCACCGTTTCCACAAGAAGAGAGGTGAGTTCTGAATTCTTGGCTAGTGACGTCGTAATTTAAAAACTACTAGCTGTTCGTAAGGTGGAAGAGCTCATGAAAAAATATGCTGAACTTCAAGAAAAGGGCAAGGTGGACTCGTTTCTTCGGAAGCGCAGAGAACGTGCTTCTCGCAAAGAGCAAAAGTATATGCCAAAGACCAGAGTGCAATAAAACTATTTTCTATTACAATGTATCGCACATGTTCCGATGTTGCAGGTATGTGTAAAAAGCCACAATAGCATCATGTAGTTTCTTTTTTATTGCTACATCGGTAGCCATGTCTGTGTCATCGTCACAATTAAGCACCAGTACAGGCACCTGTGTTGGAAGTCAATGGAAGCCAAAAGTGTCGAACAACGCATCAGGTTTCCTTACCGTTTTCATGTTACCACCACAGTCCATTTTGACTTCGTTGACGGTCGCTAAAGACCTTTGTATAACCGTGACTGTATCAATATACTGAGTCAAGCAAATTGCGAAGAAACAAGAGGTACTGTTCACCTGCGTCTTCAGGTAGAAGCCAACTTTCATGTTTAGAATGCAAAGAAGTGAGATATGTAGCATCGACACCAGTTTCTTCTCCACGTGCACGCTTTTTTAGGCGTCTTAAGCATGTCGTGGGCGATGCGCGTAGATAGACAAAGCCATCCGGAGTTAAAGAGGGGAATTCCTATGGTGTCGATATGGTTAGTCTGCTGACAAATCAAGTTATATGATCCCACCTTAAGCATTGGTGAATACCATGCGTGATAAAGGCTTAAGTCAAGGTCTGACAGCCACCCATTTTCGTATAGGGCTGCTGTGAATACATTTTTATCGGAGAAAACACTTCTCTCCATTACTCTGAGGTCAAAATTACCCTGCCTGGACCGCGTTTCTTCAATGAACCTTGTCATGAAAACATAGTGTTGAAACTTATACGCGAGTCCACTAGGATCTTTGTAAAATTCATCGAGTACATTAATGGTACTTGTTCTGTCACTGGCACGCTCCACGCTTTGCCAAAGATGGACTGGTTCAGGGACCAGGCACACGTTACCCTGTGAAACAAGAACTTGTTATGTGTGGAGCAGAACCCGTGAATACAAATCTTACTCGCATATGATGATCAGAAAATTTCAGAACCTCTTGAAGAAAAGTACTCTTGCCAGCACTTATATTTCCTTCAATGCATATCGTAATTGGTCTAGTGGTGTTGTCTAACTTAGCGGCACTAGCAGCGGTTGTAAAACACATATTCACATGTAGCACTCGACTGTTACGTAGAGTACTACGTATGCATTAATTTTTTTCGAAATGTGGATAACTATCGAACTCACCAGTCGTCGTGAGGCCTCGCTCGACGGGCATAACCGACATGCGCGGTGCGCCTGCACGCTTCACGTGTTACGAACGTTGACTGAACAACTCGCATAATTAGTGCCTTGTTTGTGCGCATTCAATATCATCCACGTGCGAGCACGTGGTTACTCGTCGGAAGCGGTGCAAATGGATGACGCTCGAATGTTTTGCACTCTATGTAGAGGTGACGCTCGCCTTTTTGAAGTCGCGACGGTTGACAGTACTGCAGCCAGTTACTGTCAAGCGCCCCACACCGTTAGGTATGTCGAAAAACAAAATTCCAATATTGAGAAGCAAAAAATTATATTTCGTGTTATTAGGCTCTATCTCCCCGTTGGCCTTACTGGGCGTGTTTTCACCTGAAAGGATCATACATCGAAACACTTTATAACCGTCAAACAGTGACAAAAACAATATTAACGAGTGCTGGAGTACTGGTCAAGGATGTCAACTGGAGTGGCTGTTGACAAAAGAAAGCGGGACGAGTACGACAGTGCTCGCGCGTTTGATAATTACGCACATCGCGTGACTGATTACGGTTTCTCTTAAAAATTTGTGACCGTTTTCTCTCCGAGAAACTCTATTTACGCCGACTGCACGGTGAGACCTCGTCAAGAAGAAATCACGTAATCGTGCATAACAACGTGCAGGACGTTTGCGTTACATATTTAACGAGCCCTCTAGATGCATAAAACCACCGAGTGAAGCGCTAATGTGAAAATACTTCTTAAGGAGCTTGAATTTTGAATTGCTTTAGTCAAACATGACGAGGTCTACTTGACGTGTATCTGCGTTCACCATAATGACGCTGACTTTGCGAGAATTTCTTCGATCAAAGCACGCTCTACATTCCGCAGTTGAATCGAATGTTCTTGACGAGTTATTGATTGCCGATTTAGAGGCATATGGTGAGGAGTGGAGCCCAGCAGAGCGTCGAAGAACAACCGTTTATGTGGTATGCCTGATCTTAATATGGATTGCCCTCTTGTATTTTGATGAAGTAGTTCTTTTAAAACCGGACTTTATATTCTGGAGTAAAGTTTTGATTCAAAACTTTTTCATGGCATTGGTTTTTCTCGCCTGCGGATATTCAGTGATCTTTTGTCGCCTGAACGAAGGTTACAGTAGGAAAATTTGTCACGTGTTTGCGTATATGCTGCCAATCCTACTCCATGTTTTATGGTCAGCGCGGAAATACGACACGGATAGTCGGTTCCCAAGTAGTGTAGAGCTCACATGGACGTGCTGGGTTCAATTTTTTCCCTTTCTAGCGTTAGTCAAGCCTATACGCCGCAAAAGCAGATTTCTCATGGTGATTTTTCGCGCTATTGATCGACAAAAAGATAGGCCATACACCCTGACGTGGATGACTTCACAGTTGGTTGGGAACTATGTTGCAATTCTGATAGTGCACTCATATCTTGCATCTCAAGAAGATTATAGACGCGCAAATTTGGCAATTCTCCCCATGTTAGTTAACGTTTTTGGTGACGGCTTGGCCGAACCAGTGGGAATACGATGGGGTAAAAATAAGTACACAACGTGTGCTGTGTGGCATAACGGCATGTTCTGTGCGGGCAAATTTGAAAGATCCTATGAAGGCAGCGCGTGTGTATATTTTGTGACTCTTATAGCACTCGTACCATTTTATAGTATTTTTACTGTTTCTCAGTTCACGCTAAGTGTAATATTTTTGCCACTTACTACTACTCTCTGTGAAGCCTGGGCCCCACATACTTGGGATAACCCATTTCTAACGATGGTGTGCGGCGTTTTTTTCATGTTAATTTTCGAAACAATTCCTTGAAATCCTCTAGACTTGCAAGAATCAGATGTTTTTGCTCCACTTACACCCACTTTAAAACACATCATTCGATACTCCATACAGAACATTTGCTTTGTTGAAATGAAAGCCACCGCTGTTCAAATAGGCTTAATGTTTCGTCAGAGTACTCTAAGTATTCGAGGGGTGCGAAGTTAGACTCTACATTACTCTAATTACCAAAGTTGTTTCACCTCCATTACTGGTCAACGTGGCAAAAAACATTGCGGCCTATTTGCTGAAATTATTGTCGCCTAGCATTTTAAAAACGTGCACTACCTCAAGCCACGACAAAATCTCGCATATTCTACATTCATGCTCAAGTTTAACCGCTAAGAATTCATCTGCACATCTTTAGACTCAAGAGTCTCTTAAGAAAGCAAAGAAACTCACCCTTCGCACAGTAATTACTTAGAAACATTTTCAAATCGCCCTCCTGGACTTCATGTTAAAAACGAAAGTTTTAAAGGTTGTTAACCTACTGAGAATCGATTCGATTGGGTACGAAACAATTTAATCAAATCTAGCCCGCGGTAATTTGGCCCAGCAAGCTCAAGGTCAATCAACCACAAGCGCTTTGAGAACAGGGTTAGCACGATATCCCTTGTAACTGGCTCACGTACCGACTCCAAATCAACAAGCAAATTTGACGGCTTGCAGTCGCCGTGGCAGAAAGCGACGTCGAAATTTTCTGCCTATTGAAAGAAATTGAAACGATTCCAAATTATCAACGCGTCGAACGCACTTCGACTTTACCTCTCAGAAAGTAGAGCTCTCGTTCGATTTTCTTTTACAATAATAACAAAACAATATTTGTGCAGCAAATAACTCCACTTACCGCGACAGTGATGCCATGCGGAAGTAAAGGCTTTCGCATTTTCATGCAGTTTAACATCGACTCGAGCCAGCCCCATATCAACGGTTCATTTCCTAGTCAATATGTTAACAACAAAAAATGGATGGGCGCACAGGTACACTGACCATATTCTTTCGGAATGGGCAACTTGTGAAGCCTTCTCAACCTAAAGAACATTCAAATGAACTTGCATCAGTTTCTTCAGCTAGTACACATACACTGTTGCAACTGTGAACGCCAAGTCAAGATTAGTGCACAAGTCAGACTCCGACAACGCAGCTCCTTCAATGTAATCATGAACTATTCCTTCAGGCGAAAGTGCCGAAACGCCAGGAGACATTTGAACCTGTGCTAATAGACAGTCTGCGACACCTCTAAAGACTTTCTCTAGAAGCTTTACTAAAATACTTAACAGAGAGAGCAAACCTCAGTTGAGACTCTGTTCGAAGCTTGGAGGTTTCACTATACAATTTTATAATCTTTGCTCCAGTATTTGATTCCACCTATACACTGGAAGTCAAACAACTGGACGCGAACTGCAAAATCTGAGCACCTTGTATACTGAATTGCAAAAGCCGCTGTTAACTGGAAATATATCAACAGTTTCTAAACTGTGACGTGATATCAGTAGAGATACGTCGAATGTTCTAGAGTGAAGAACCTTGCGCCGAGCAATGATTCAAATTTGATTTTAGTATCCGGCTGTAAGGAGCAACGAGACAGGACGAGACGCCGGTTCAACTTGAACCGACCAAGTTCATTGGCTTGAACCACTGCCATATACTTTTGTAAGCCGGCGCGCATGGTTAGCCTGACAGTGATTTCTCTGTCGTGTATTGTTTAATCATCTTAAGTTCTTGCCGTTAGCTTAGAGCCACGGCTTCGTTTTACGGCGATTAACTTGGAGTTCGTTATTGCGTTTTCTGCGGGCACAACTTTCGACTTGAAAATACGCGGTGATAATAAGTTCATCGATTCGACCAAATTGTTGTTATGATTTAATGGTAATAGATCTGGGTCGATCGAATAAGTTTCGCTCTTTGATAATATTTACCAATTATGTAATATGCATGGGCTTGCCACAATATTGAATATGTAAAATTGATACTGTTTTACTGAATGTGGCCATTTTTCGCAATTTTTCGCAGAGACGAAGGTGCGCCGAGCACAGTCGGACAAGGTACTGATTTACGTTCACGAACGTCTCGATTCAGAAAGAATTGACTCTAGTAGCCTTACAACGAGTTCAATTGAATACTGCATTCTTTTCACTAGTTTCGGCGAACCTTGTCGGCCTTTATACCTGTGGTCGCGGCCAGATCACGGGTGACGGTGTTCTGGCGGCGCATCACTCTGAGCACAAGACAGTGAGAACGAGACCTTTAAGTTTTGAGGAATAAGAATACAAGACGGAAAAATGCAGAGCGACGAGGTGGTTTGGCAGGTTTGTTAGCTTTCTAGTGTGCGATCTTAGTATGACGCCATCGAAATTTCCAGATAATAAACCACTCTCACTGCTGCTTTAAAGCAAATACAGACAAAAACGAGAATTTCTGCCGAAATGCTTACAACGTTACAGGTTTGTGCAATAGAAGTTCATGCCCTTTAGCAAACAGTCAATACGCTACTGTCGTTGAAGAAAATGGTTGGTGGATACTTCAATCGAAAACGAACATGGCCTAACGAGTTCTACTGAAAGGGAGTTTACAACTTGTCATGAAGAGCGTCGAGAGGGCGCACTTACCCAGCAATCTGTGGAAAACAATTGAATTAAGTACCGATTACACTGGGGCACTCGAACAAATTTCTGTAGCGCTGAAGCACTGGTGAGACTAGTATTCAAGCTGTATTTACATTCGTATCAGACAGATGTGTGCCAGGCCTAAATTTTTGGTCCACAAAAATAAGCAAAGACTCACAAAGTTAGCTCAGTACTTAATCCGCAGTCGACGAATCGAGAAGAACACTAGGTGATTCATTAGTTTTACTTGCATTCGTCACAAATCTGAAACTTGAGAAAGAGCGGAAATCGTCACCATGCCAAGCCGGGATATCAAGAGAGAAAATAGAAAGGAAGCGAAGGTACGTGTTGGAACTGCCTTCGTTCAGTGCATATTCTTTAATAACTGATGCATAGGCTGAGAAAGCAGCGAGGATTCAATCTTCGATTGAAAAGCAACTTTTAGTACGAGAATGCATATCATTGTGTACAGAACTTATGATAAACTAGGAACGACTAAACGACGGTACCTACAACTCAGCGTACAAATTCTCAACATCGCAATATCTCAGCGAATTGCAAAGCGATGAAGAGAAACGAACGCTGTTAAAGGTGAATGAACTCGTATGTAAGTGTCGCTCATGATTCGAATTAACATGCGTATTCCGTAGACCAACAGACAGTTTTCACGAAAGCACAAAGAGCTAGAATATGAGATAGATGAAGATATAAACAGATGAAAATAAACATATCTCAGTTAGCAGGCAGCTCGGTATTTCAAATCAATTGTACAAATAACATTTACAATAATCTTTCTCAAGACCAAAGAAATTCTCCGATCGCCCTCGAAAACGCAACATCACGCCCATTTACCGAAAAAATCCCATCTTTCAAAGAACATTTCCACTTAGATTTCGTGTGTGAAACTTTCTCAAATTGACCAAGCAATATATCCGGAGTATTAAGTTTCATAATATCTGCGTAAGGTTTAGTATGTTCTTGAATGAGTTCATGTCCATGTGTAAGGAGTTCACCTTGAAAATCTTCGTCGCTATCTGAACTGAGAACAAGTTCATTTTCTAATTTACGCAAATCTTCCGGTTCGTCCTACGCTAAGCTGTGAATTGATCTTCAATGAGATAGTTACAGATATCATACTTGTGCATGCGTCTTGGAAATCTCAACGGAGTCTTCTGCTACAGGCTCCTCACCCACACACCTCTTGCGTTTACTTTTACTGCTTCGCGTTTCCTATAATGTTTGTGGATTCATGGTAAGCTCGATGATGAGATCGTAGTGGAAATCACCTTAGACTTATGGGTTTTCACCGCAAGATGTTCAAGGACAGTTGATCCTGTATCCTAAGTACGGACTCAGTCAAAACTCTTCTTTCAGACTAAGCTTCAGCCTCACTTGAGCATCAACATCTACTCGGCTGCCACCAAGGAGTTTGGATTCCCATAACTTGAGTGCAATTTAAGCCAGGAAAAAAACGCTGTTTGATGCTGCATACCGTTGCGAGTCTCGAGAGAGTGCTTTCAGGAACGTGCTCGGCGGCGAACTCCGACTATCAATAATTTGACTTCTGTATTTTCGTAAATTGTCTACAACTTACCTTGGAGCGAGAGAGCACATCCTGCATTATCCGATGATAAACCACAGATATATCCATCGATGAGGTATAAATCCTCGATCAGGAGTATATTTTCTTTCGTTACCTCCACACAAGCGCACGACGAGCACCACGAACTTTGAGGCAGCGAGCAAGTCCGCGCCCAAATTAATTACCAACTTGTTGGGGGCGTGGCTAAATCTCGCCGGGAAGCAACTTTTTATCAAAATATATCACATATTGTGATTCTACCCAAGAGCAATATTTCCAAATAAATAATACGATAATGATAGTACGTATATAATACATCTACTGTGGTATGACTTTACTCATCGGGACTCGCGACCTTCCTCGGATGATTTTTGAATTCCGCGAATATGCGTTCTCGAGATACAATATTGCGTTTTCCAGAGTCCATGCTCGACCGGTTTCCGACTTCGGGCGTGGTTTACCTTGTGAAAATTCGTGAAAAACTCTTCTTGTGGAGAAAACGAGTGAATCAGACGTGACAGACCATCCACCGTGATGATTGACCGCTCGAAAACGATGGTATGCGGTCCACGTGAGATGAATCAGGCAGTTTTGCGTCATGGAATCGCTCAGACGTGTGCTCATTACGTTCGACATCACGAAAGTTTCCTTCCGTGGCCACAGAAACTCAAATACTCTAAACCCTGTATAGGGTTTAGTTAGGGTTTAACTAAACCCTACATGTGTTCATCGACGCCAAATGCTCGTCGACACGCATCGATTCGACGTTCGCGCCACAGCAGATGCTCAAATCATGCACAGAAAGCGTTTCACACACGCGCTTCTCGACGGTAAGCGTGTTTGATGTTCGAATGATGTCGGCATTCACGAATGCTAAACCCTAACCAGGGTTTGGCCAAACCCTAACTAGGGTTCGGAGCGTCTCGTGAAAAAGTCCATACGTGTCAGCACCAGACGAGAGTTGCAACGTCGATGGCGCGCGTTGTCGGCTAATCGGCACCATGGAAGTCATTGATTCACCAAGAGCAGGTGTATTGTCATCGTTTCAAGTGTTTCTACCGTATTCATCGCCGCTTCGTCATCCATGTCGCTTCGTTTCACACCTTTAGGTGTCGCTGCTGTTGTTTGTCACAAATTTTCACAAGGTGAAAACACCCGAAAGTGGCCCCACGTCCAGGGAGTCCCAAAGAAGCGTCGAGTCAGGACTCGTGGAGTTTTTGGTCATTTATGCCGTTTTTATATTTTTACACACACTTAACTATTTCTAATATACGATCAATATTTTGATAAAAAGTTGCTTCCCGGCGAGATTTAGCCACGCCCACTGAGCGCAACACCCTTGCCGAAACAGCAAACGAGGGCTGCGACGCAAACGACAACTTCTGAGGCACTACTGGCACCTCGTATCACTTGCTTTTAGATCAGCGAACCGCAACGTGGCGGCGGAAACTCTTTCTTGGGGTTACCGAAGCCCGCCACTTTTACTTTTCGCTAACTACATACGGTCGCTACGAGACGGAAATTGAACAGTTGAAACCGCTTTAACTTGAACAACATGGGTGCGTCGTTTCTAGCTATCCTGTGAATAAAAAGAACTGACTATCAACGTTCTCCTTTTAACGTTTCGCAGGAATCAAAGAAGGTCTCACCGAGTTATGGGATGATTTAATGTCATACCGTACCTTGAAAGTTGTCAAAATTAGCGATAGACGTCTCGCCTATGTCCACAAAACTTTGATGGCTGCAATCTTGGTATACGCGCTAATCTCTGTAATCGGTGCGCACACATATATGCTGAAAGAGAAACCACGGGTGTACACGTCAGTCAGCGTAAATGATACAGTTCGTGAGATAAATTTGGCTGTGAGTACATTGAGCGAGACATACTGTGATACGTCATATACAGACTTTGATGGGGACACTTTAGTCCCAGAGGGTGCTCATCTTAATAACAATTGCGTGACATACAATCCTACGTCAGAGATAGTGGAAACGAGCGAAGGGGCAACGTTCATTGCTACACACAAGAAGTCTGAGACGTTTGAACGACAGTGCGATGATGAAACTGCGCAAACTGGGTGTTCTGTGACTTACTTGACCGAGATCAATCAGTTCCCATTAGATCCCGATAACTTAATCTTCCAGATTCGCCCGCGCTTTGTTACTAGCTGGGGATATAATGGATACCCTGACACTGTTACGGTGTACGATTCCTCAACGACAGTATTTGAAGAGTATAGCACAGATGACACGAATACCACTTCAAGATATCCAAACATGTATCTCCACGAAATTCTTCTTCTGGCAGATCTGGAATTAGATGATAGGAACAGTATTGAAGTTTCGACAAGTTTTGCCGGTGATTTCCCGCTTTACCGTATGACTGGTGTGCGTTTGAGCGTTGAGTTCACCTTTAGTAATTTCCGACCAATGTCTGACTTTAAACCGTTTGATTTTAGTGCTCGTGCAGACATGAATGTACAACTCAATAGTGAAGGTAGCTTTGTTGAAAGCGTCGACGCCATCCATTTCACTGGAGCAGCCGACGATGTTTCACAAAATGGCACAATCATGAAGTATAGAGGCGTAGTGCTAGAGTATGCTTCATCAGGATTGATGGGAACCGCCGACTTTTACACAGCTATGATGGCAATTATGAGCTGCTTTATTATGGTTTCTGTAGCGACAACCGTGGTTGACATTATAGGAGCTTTCATTTACGATTCTTTCAAAGATGATAAAATCGAAGATGATGGCGAGAGACAGCACTTGGAACACATGATTTTGAATTTAGAAACCGTTGGTGTGCCTTTCGGTCACGATGATTTGCAAATACTTCCGAATGTATCTATGAAAGAATTTCTTCAACTACTCCAGCGTGATATTGTCAAGCTTCATGCGTTGGCCCATCACATGAGCAGAGACCTTGCAGCTGCTGGCGTAAATCAGCATACATTATCAATTCAACAGCCGATCAAGCAGACGAATGTAGCGAAATTCAAGTGCCGTCTGATTGCACCAGACCGAACAGAAATCTACCTCACGGGTGGACCTCAGACGCTTGGTCGAGGCCATGGTGGGTGTGAGTCTAAACGGATTTCGCACAAGCAGCTTAGTATAATAGCAAATGTACAAAGCGGTGTCGCATTAGTTAAGGGTTTGCATACTAAGAACGTGTCAGGTGTAGCGTTGTCTGGCGGCGCGTGGCAAGCGTTGAGTGCCAATGATGAAGTCGAGCTTGAGGCGGGTGACATGGTGACGTTACTTTTAGATCAGAACGAGCAAGAAACAACTGCGGAGGGCGTGTTTATATATGCTGTAGATCGTATTGAAGATTCATCTGCCAAGAGCTGGTTCAGTTGGTAGCTGGAAAATCAGTAGTCAAAATCTTCTAATCCAAGACTCGTTGCAAGTGAGATATTCATGCTCACCGGAAGCCTTGGAAGATGAGAGACATTCTTTGAAATGATAACCATTTCATCTAATGCTAGGCGTATATTACGTTGTAGAAGCATCAACGACGATTTACTAGAAACATAATCCTGTATCTGAATTTTGTGCTGTGTTTGTGCAAAAAGTACATCGTTTTCGTTCATCAACTTTGTAACCGTAGATCGTGCCTCGCTTATACATTCAAGGCTGGAACCATTGCGAAGTGCTGAAGTCAATATTTTCTGTAATCGTTGTCCGCCGCAATTTTCGTCCAGAAGGGGCTCAACTTTGCGAGCCAACCACTGGACACGAAAAGCGACATCCCTGATGTCTTTTGTTTCGAGCTTTCTAGAAACGAGTGCGTACAACCTGAGTGAATCTAACGTGCCACCGTTATCCAACCATTTTCTCATGGTAGATTCTAATATGTTTTGCTCGAGTGCGCTCCAACAAGGTCCTTCAACACGTCCGTGCGTCACGTCTCCGTCTCTTTTGGAGTTCATGCACAGATTTTGCAAGTTCGAACGATCTCAGTGATGAAAGACATTATTCACCACAGATATGTACTTAAATATGAGTGCTGCTGTGCGTACATGTGGTTGTGAATGCTGGAGGCAAGCGCAAGTATCGCCCGCGTACGTGACTCACGTGCTTGCCACGCGTTGCAGGGTTACTGGCTCAAAAAGATGCCTTTTGCTTCGCGAGCTCACCAAAAGCCTCATATTCCATGCTTTAAGTAGATTTATAAGGGTGACTAAGAGGTCGAAATTAGAATAGTGAAATGCCCAAAGTTATTCCTATTCCCGAAAAATCGTGACTAAGAGGTCGAAAATAAGCTAATTTCTTATTCCAATTGCCCAAAGATTGGAATAAAATCGCCAAAGTTATTCCAATCTTTGCGATTGGAATAGCGATTGGAATAGCGACGACGAGTTAATGACTCAACGATTTTTAGGGGGTCGCGGAGCCCGCTATTCTAATTCCGCACCTCTTAGTCGGAAATAGGAATAGCGAGCCTTCACCTCGACGTAACTCACACGTCTCACTGCAAAAAGCTTTGAAAAATCCGTGCGACGGCGCAACAACGCGCAAGGTGACGATGTCGCGCTCTCCGCCCAGAGCACGGCATCGTCCGCGTCGAGTACACGGCGTTTTCGTTCCCCAAGCTCATCACCAGTCAAAACTGTGGGTATGTGTTGACCAATTGTGACTCGAGGCTGTTCGTTATTTCAATCGAGGACCTCTTAGTCGGAATTAGCATAAAATTGCAATATACACCCGAAAAAAGGCGCTATTCTAATTTCGACCTCTTAGTCACCCTAAGTTTATTTTAATACAGATGACGTCTTGGAAATGAATTTTCTTATAATCAGTTGAGAAAATCTCAAGCCTAGATCGGTGAAAATAGCATATGAATCGATCATATTGTAACCTAAAAAGCGAGCATGATACCGATTTGTTTTTCTCCTTCAATACGAAATATTCGCGCTTGGACATTTTAGGGCTGAACTTGTATTGACTCCGCGTCCGACAGACGACAGCAGGTTTCGACGGGTGTTGCCACTCGTTTGACGTAAAAAGAGTTCGCTTTTTAAAAGGCAATCATGCCTAGGTCCATGACTCCAGTGTGTGCGGAGCGATGCGTTCACTTTCGGACTGCAGGTACCCGGCAGCGAAAAAAGTCGCGCACACAAGCAACGTTAAACACTTCAACGCGGCGGCATTTTCATACGATACGTTGCGCGGAACAACGCGAAATTAGTGCACACGTTTTTTCGACTAGGAATATTCTCACCAAAAGTTCCGTTATCTTTCGCCGGTTGGTTCTAACTGCTGCCGGATTGAAGGCGCTGGCGTCTTCAACCGCAGCAAATGGCTTCCTACATAAGGTTTTGGGTGCAGGGGGTGGAAGTAATGGGCACGATGGATTCTCGTTCAGTGGAGGCGGTGGTGGTGGTGGAAATGACCCCATTTTCGGCGCTCAGCCCGCGTACGCGCGCACTGATGATGAATATGAAGATGATATTTACGGCCTTGAGGATGATGAGGGTGATGACGAAGAATACGAAGACGAGGACGGTGAAGAGGATGATGATTCTGAAGGTGGTCGCGACGTCGAATCTCGCGGCGATAAACAGGGGAGTCAATTGAAAAAAGCAAAAAGCAAAGATAGTTTTATTTGCGAATCAGTACTTGCAACGAATTTACCAACTGGGCCAGGAATCCCAACAAAGGTGAGTACAAATCTGTGAGAGTCTTATAGTAAAAGAAACTGACCTTATACAAATAGTCTGAATTATTCCAGGGCTTGAACGCTCGACGAGGAGTGGAACTTTCGAAAAAGGATCTATCTGATGATCTTGAGCAACTGCTTAATACTGGCCTATTCGCAAACGTTGATGCAAACGTGACACCAAAAAAGAGCGGATATGCTGTGGAGTTTGTTTTCAGAGAGAAGATTTGGCCCAAAATTCAAACATTTAAAGTAGCGGGAGCGACTGCACTACCTCGAGATATTGAGCTTCAGGTTCTGCAGGCCGCGCAAAAGAGTCAAAACTGCACAGTTAGAGTTTTGGCCACAGCAAAAAATATTATCGAAAGTTATTATACTAGTAAAGGATTAACTTTCGGTACTATTTCTCACTTTGATGGAATGGAAAACGGTGAAGTCATTGCACATTTGGTCGAGGGAGAAATATCCAGAGTCCAGGCCGTTTATCTAGATGAAAACATGCAACCAATCGAAGGCAACAAGGGCTTTACGCACCCAAGAGTCATACAGCGCGAGCATAATTTTAAAGTTGGTAATCTTTACAACGTAGAAGATGCAAAAACGGCTCTCAGAGATATATTTTTGCTTCAATTATTTGATAATGTCCAAGTTGTACCGCGACCAGATGAGAAAGATCCCTCGAAGGTCCAGGTTGACATCATGCTCAGAGAGCGACCAGTTCGAACAGCAGAAACTGAACTCGAGTGGAGCATTGCACCCGGCGAACAAGGCCGTCCTGATCTCGTTTCAGCTCGACCTGGTGGCTCTGTATTTTTCGAGCAACGAAATCTTGACGGTTGGGGTAGGCAACTTTTTGGGTCTGTTTCCACGGCAAACTTTTTTCAACCTCAAGACGACCTTGGCTTTAAATTAGAGTACGTTCACCCGTACTGTTACGGAGACGGCGATGCGTTCAAGTCTTCTTTCAAAACTGCTGTCTTCAACACGCGTAAATTATCTCCTACGTTTACAGGAGGTCCGCTTATGACCGATGTTCCGGCTGTCTGGATAGATCGAGCTGGTATGAAGGCAACTCTGACTCAAAACTTTTCCAGACAGTCTCGATGCAATACTAGCTTGGTATTAGAGGAAATAACGACACGAGACGATTCAGGTGCTGTCTGTGCTCATGGTGCAAAACAGTTGTCGAACGGCGTCTTATCCGCGGACGGACCAAGAACAACACACTCTGAAACAGGAACAGATAGGATGCTATTTCTTCAAAGTAATTGCACACGAGATACCACCAAATTTGTAAACGGGACACAGATAGGATCCAGAGACATAGTTCAATTCGATCAGTCTCTTGGACTGAGCTCCAGAATGCCGATATTTAATCGTTTTACAGCAGAGCTAACACGATTCTTTCAGGTTTGCTCTGAGAACAAAAAGACTGCGTTACCTCCCCCAGTTTTCGTCGCTCATTCAAAGCTGGGACATATTGTTGGAAACTGCAGTTCATATGACGCATTCACACTTGGTGGACCGCATTCTTGCCGCGGCTATAGTGTAGGGGAGTTGGGGGCGGCACGGAGTTTTCTCGAGACCGCGATCGAGTTACGCATCCCTGTGCCATACCTAAACACGCATGCCTTTACTTTCTGGGAAAGCTGTACGGACCTGAACTCGAGTTCAAAAGTCCTTGGTAATCCAACAGAGTATTACCGTCGGGCTGGTAAAGGGATCAGCTATGGCTTTGGTCTCAAACTTGGACCAGTTCGTGCCGAGTGGTGCAGTGACAATAACCAGGGCAACGGAGCTACTTATATTCGTTTTGGTGAGCGCTTCTAGTGAATCTCTGAGGCGTGTTGCAATGAATAGTCCACCCGTCCGTGCTCTTCCTCGTCTATAATAAGTCGTTATATTTTAATAGCAAATTTGCCATCCCAACGTTGTTCAATATGAACGGCAAACTAAGAAAGTATTTGTTAGAAACATATTTAAATTTCTTATTCTAATAGGTACTCTTCAAAATCTGAAAAATCGCGCTACGGGAGCACTGTTACAATATCTGAAGTTAGAATACAATATGACAACATTATAAAAACTCATCATTTATTTTGATTAGAGGAGGGGTTAATTGCCGGCGGCGTAAAGAAAGAAAGAAGCTTCCCGAAAACTGTGTGACCACTACTGCGCGCGCACGCCGAACGGAAGTTCGTAAAGATTAAACGCGACATGTCCACGATTTCGATTCATAAAATTTCGAATTCTAGCATGGCGAATCGAATGACATCGAACTCTTTGAGGACGAGCTCCTACCGAGGAAACAATCTCGTTTTGCATAAACGCGTGGTCTTACGCAAAGCATCAGCCAAAGGGCCCGTGGTTCGAGCCGAAAAGGTTGTCGGTATCGATCTTGGTACAACCAATTCGGCGGTAAGTTTGTAAAATAAATCGTCGGTGAAATCACGCGAAACCAGCACACTTCGCTGGCCACCAAATAACGGGTCTATCTGTACAGGCTTGCCTCTTGCTTTGCTGACCATTTCGTATGAAAACTCATTCCAACAGGTGGCCGCGATGGAAGGCGGTAATCCAACCATCGTAACGAACTCTGAAGGTGGTCGAACGACACCATCGGTTGTTGCCTATACCAAGAATGGTGAAAGGCTGGTTGGTCAAATTGCGAAGCGGCAAGGAGTAGTGAACCCTACAAACACTTTTGCCTCTGTGAAGCGCTTTATAGGCCGAAAATTCGCTGAAGTCTCAAATGAATCGAAGGAAATCTCTTACTCTGTTCTTAACACAAGCGGATCTGTCAAAATTGATTGTCCAGCGCTTGGAAAGCAATTTGCCCCAGAAGAAATCTCAGCGCAGGTACTGCGCAAGCTGTGTGATGACGCTTCAACTTTCCTTGGCGACAGTGTAACGAAGGCGGTTATCACAGTTCCTGCATATTTCAATGATAGCCAGCGCCAAGCAACTAAAGATGCCGGACAAATCGCCGGTATTGAAGTCCTTCGAATCATTAATGAGCCAACTGCAGCTTCATTAGCGTATGGCTTTGAACGCAAGTCAAATGAGACCATTCTCATTTTTGATCTCGGCGGTGGCACATTCGATGTTTCTCTACTTGAGGTTGGGGATGGAGTGTTTGAAGTATTGTCGACTTCTGGTGATACTCATCTCGGTGGCGATGACTTTGACAAACGAATTGTTGACTGGCTTGCCGAGGACTTCAAGAAAGCAGAAGGTATCGAGCTTCTCAAAGACAAGCAGGCTCTCCAACGTCTTACGGAAGCAGCAGAAAAAGCGAAGATGGATCTCTCTTCAACAACGAGCGCTAATATCTCATTACCCTTCATTACTGCCACAGCTGAGGGTCCAAAACACATTGATACAACTCTTAGTCGTTCCAAATTCGAACAGCTTTGTGAAGACCTCATCACGCGGTGCAAAGTTCCTGTTGAGCAAGCTTTGAAAGACGCCAAATTAAGCCTGAGCGAGGTTGATGAGGTTATTTTGGTTGGGGGTTCTACTCGCATCCCAGCTATTCGCGAACTTGTTCGAAGCTTGACTAAAAAGGAACCAAATATGAGCGTCAATCCTGACGAAGTCGTAGCTCTTGGGGCAGCCGTTCAAGCGGGTGTTCTGGCTGGCGAGGTTTCTGATATTGTTCTCCTCGATGTGACGCCACTTTCCTTGGGACTTGAAACTCTGGGCGGGGTGATGACGAAGCTCATCCCGAGGAACACAACGCTTCCTACTTCTAAGTCAGAGGTCTTTTCGACGGCTGCAGATGGTCAGACAAGTGTTGAAATAAATGTTCTCCAAGGCGAACGTGAATTTGTGAAAGACAACAAGAGCCTTGGCACGTTTCGGTTGGACGGCATCCCCTCAGCACCAAGAGGCGTACCACAGATCGAAGTCAAATTTGATATAGATGCAAATGGAATTTTGTCTGTGGAAGCGTGCGATAAAGGTACTGGTAAGAAGCAGGACATCAAGATTACGGGCGCCTCTACATTATCATCTGATGAGGTCGAAAGAATGGTCGCTGAGGCCGAAACATTCGCGGCTGAAGACTCTAAACGCCGCGAAGAAGTTGAGGTACGGAACAGCGCAGATTCTATGGTATATCAGACCGAGAAGCAACTGAAAGAGCTTGCAGACAAGGTTCCAAGTGACATAGCAGATAAAGTGAATGCTAAACTTGCCGAACTGAAGGAGGCTATTTCCTCTAACGATGTTCAGAGCATGAAATCGGCACAAGAAGCGCTTCAACAAGAAGTTATGGCCCTCGGTCAGGCCATGTATCAAGGAGAAAATGCTGGAAACACCTCCTCGTCTGCCACTCCAGACGATGTCATCGATGCCGAGTTCAGCAGTGACAAATAAAAATTATTCACAAGAGGCACTGTCGCACCATTCTTCTCGTTCTACTAATTTAATTCAATTTAATTCAATTCAATTCATGCACGTTATAAAACATAACTGCCTCACTGACAACAAGCAGCATAGTGGTCTTGCTTTGATCAAATCTCTTACCCGCTTTCGCGGCGCGAGTCAAGTATTGAGGACAACACGATTGAGTGTGAATTGTGAAAGGCCGGTTCGGGATGTGCCATTTGTTCGGGGCTTGGACGATGAGGAAAGATTTATATATCGCACCTTTAGAGGAGTCCCCCCGAGGTCGACGAGTCATGAACGGTCAAATACCACAATACATTGTGTCTTTTAGCGGTATCATATCATTACACCCCATTTGCTACCGGGTGTTTGCACCTTGCGAAAATTCGTGAAAAACGTGATGCGTGGCAAATACGAGTGAAATCGAGCGACGCGACGCAAACTTTGGTCGACCAACCGCTCGCAAACAGTGACATATACTCCGCGTTAYATAAWTWAAGCAGTTAYGCRTCGTCAACACACTCACACGTGCGCCCGCTGTATCATTTGTATCGCAGTTACCCTTACACTGTCACACTGAACTGATGTATTCCAAACCCTATATAGGGTTTGGGTAGGGTTTAGTCAAACCCTAAGAGATGTTCATCGCGCCGAATGCCACTCGAAATGCATCGCGTCCATGTGCGCGCTTCAAGGAATGTCATTCATATGCAGCTTAAGCGTTTTGCGGAAGAATGCACGCAATGGATCGCGTTTGTGAGGACCCATTGATGTTACTGTCCGCGACAACTAAACCCTAAGTAGGGTTTAGAGCGCGGCGCGTTGACAAGTAATCTGTTAAGCAGCAAGTTAGAATTGCGATGGTGATCCCACGCGTCGTCGGGGTTTGCGCGCTGTGAAACTATGCGAGACAGTCAAGACGGGTCTGTTGTCCTCGTTTTCGAGCGTTTTCGTCGCGGCATAGTGGCCACGTCGTCCGTTTCGCTTCAAATCATGCAACTCTGAAGCATCAAGTTTTTCACGAATTTTCGCGTGCAAACACCCGGTAGCAAATGGGGTGTAATAATCTGATAGTGCTAAAAGACACAATGTATTGTGATATTTGACCGATCATGACTCGTCGACCTCGGGGGGACTCCTCTAAAGGTGCGATATATAAATCTTTCCGGACGATGACATGTAAAGCAGATAAAAGCCCGAATATTTGTCTAATATCTCTCTAAAAATTGTACTTTATGTGAGGCTGTCAGATCATAAGTATATATGATCTGTGTCGCGCATTCTACTCCTGTCATATAAAATGTACAAAAGAGTGATTTCAACCAATAACATGTTCATAAGTACCAAGTCGGTACTTAATATGGGACGAAATGGCTATAGGCACGTGTGTTTAAGCGTATTCCGAAACTCCGTTTGTTGCTCTCTTATGAAACCGTGAGTTCTCGAAGTACGGCCCCTAGTGCGCACGCACTCCATTCGCGCACTCTGGTCTCAAAGCAGATAGAGGTCACGGTGCCGCATGCAACCGTATGCGCACATCGGCGCTATCTGCTTAAATGTTTTACTTCTCAGTGGAACTGCCGACGGTTGCAAAAGCTCAAGTTCTTGCAAGGCGTTAACATTCTTTATCAGGTACACCCGTTCGAAATTCTCAGTTCTTAACTGTGTAACTTCCACAATCTCAAAGTTTTGCAGCCTGGTTTCTCCTTTTGACGACGTTTTCGGCCTTTTATTCAGGTGAACTCTTAACAACAATATACATCAAATAAGTATAACTCGGTTTAGTTGTACAACGTGCCTGCTGCGTCCAAGCACGACTCGTAGGCGCGCTGTCTTTCACGTGCCTGCGTATTTTGCTTTCAGAAGTGGTGCAGTGCTTTGCTAGTTCAGAAAAATGTGACAGCAAGTTAAACAGGAATATTGCCGGTACTCCAACATATCTGCTGTGTGCTTGACATAAAATTGATTCATGAATGAATAGCCTTTTTCGCAGGAGAGATTGCTTCGTCTTTTGTTCTTAGTTCAGTGATTTTGTCGCGTACACCTATTGCAGCTAGCTCTGGTGCAATAGAGAATGGATGGAATCAAACTTTTCTTAGTGGTGAGACGCTGAAATTCTGAAGTGAGTGACATAACTTTTTAGATAGCTGCGGCATTCGCTTCATTTTCCGGACGACTGCTATTCTTTCACATGGTTTTGATGGCTAGCGGATCACTCCATAGTCGTTTGTTTGTGCGCGTCAGTGCTGATATTCTGGCTTGTATAGGATCATGGGTACGTCTGCAGCTTATTTTCTTCACGAACATTCATCCATGATAAAAAATAGCTTGTATTCGGTTCGCGTACGTGAGATGTAAAAATACTGCTTTGTCTTATTGAAATGTACTACTGTACCACAAAAGAAAAGTTATCCTCCTCAAGCTAAAATAACGTAAGCGTGGCGGAACTAGGCGATGGACTTCTGCACGAGACCGGCCGCTGTATCCCAATCCCCAGTACTCAAAACTTTGTCTATTGTTTCTGACGGCTTGTCAATGATTTTATCAGCTATGCCGTATGCAATCGCGTCTCTAGCAGTCATATACAATGGTCGCTGAATGTCCTACAGAGAAAGTGAGTCCATAAATCTCGACCTTTTTGTTAGTAACTCATACCTGCTCAACTTTGCTAGCACTGCGACCAGTCGTCTCGGAAAGAATTTTAACTAAAACTTCTTTTTGAGCTTTAACCTCCTTCCACTTAATCTGCACTTCCGTTGCCTGCCTCTCACCAGTGCTGGGGACCTTGGGCTGGTGCAGCATTGCTGTTGCGTGCGGCGTCATGAACCTCTTTCCCTTTTGCCCTGCCGATAAAAGCATGCATGCTTGACCGATGGCTACTCCAGTACCGACAGTATAAATCTTCGTTTCGAGATTTCAGGTTTTATTTCGAATTTTATGAAGGTAAGATTTACCTCATTTCCAATATACTTCATCGTATCATAGATAGCCGTGGCCTCTGTATCAAACCCAACTACTTCACCATCAGCGCGTGTGCAACCTGTTGAGTTGATATATATGTAGCACGGTTTGGATGAGTCGGTGTACTGTAAGTAAAGCAATTCAGAGACTATTAACTCTGTTACAGCTGGTACGAGCTGCAAAAGGTCTCAGTGAGACATTCACAAGAAAAGGTATCACTTTACCGGCATCCCTATGTATATGATTCGGCTGTCTAATAATAGTGACGGTAGATCTGGCGGCGGTGTTTTCGGCTTATGTTCATTGTATGATGTACCAGGCGTTGCACTGGCAGGCGAATTTGAGTTCATACTCACCCTCCCGGAACCCCTTGTCCTCTGAACGTATGACAGAAGCCCTAAAGCGAATCACGTTTCTATCGCGTTAGTGCTTCAACGATGTGAAATATTGACGTAAAATCGATCGGAGTTCGAGGAATTTGCCCTGGGTAGTGTTTTTTTCTTGCCAACTGTGCGCACGAAGTCAGTACCTTTGTTCCGTCGCGTGATGCGCGATGTACAGGTGGGGGATATGTGGACGCGGGCGTGTGTGTTTGTGTTTGTGGTCATCGCGTACTATATCGCAGACGTTCTGGGAAATTCACAGCGAAACAGTGGAATCTATTTGAATCACTCAACTTCCCTGACGCGTGCTATCTGCTGAAACCCGTAGCGGGTGCGAGAGTTTCTGTGCTTGTAGGTGTGCTTTTGCGAGTGTCGAGTAAAGTTTACTTTCCAGAATGCATCAACGACGTCACGTTAGTACTATTCGTAGTCCCCCCACTCATATGCAATAGTGCTAATCAATCATCGACATGATGATGAAGAATGCATAAATGCGAATCATGGGAGTCCATGGGAGTATTTTATGTGAGGCGCGATTTTTCAAACAAATTTAGATCCGATTTATATTGCATATTTAATATTCAATATTGATCAACAATAACAATTTAATCATGATTAGATAGATGACGAAAGGACAATCGCCTCGGCCGTTTATAATATGAGAAGTATCCTTTTATGCTGACTGAAAAATAGTCCGTATTGGACACATGTGCAATAGCAGCATATACCATATACAGTTCCCAAATATGCGACATGGGCGTACGCTGTGCGAATCCATGCCAGTGACGAAAACAAGCCCTAGCGGCGCTACATGCCGAGGGTCGCCTAAGGCGCCGTCTTAATCGTTTCTACTAAGACGCGTACAATCGTAGGCCATGGAGTGTCGTATGTATCAGCGATGCTTTCCTGAAGTAGATGAGGTGGTCATGGTTCAAGTGGGTTGATATTCTGGTTAGAGATTCTTCGCACTCACCTTCCTGCTCAGGTGAAGAGCATCGCTGAGATGGGCGCGTATGTCCAATTACTGGAATACAATAACATCGAAGGGATGATTCTACTATCTGAACTCACCCGCAGGCGTATTCGCTCGGTGTCAAAGCTTATCAAGGTATCCTTGCGTGTAAACTTCGAAAGTCCTGGTTTTACTATCAAAAATGCAGGTTGGCCGCATTGAACCAGTTATGGTGCTGAGGGTAGATAAAGACAAAGGTTATATCGATCTTTCGAAAAGGTACGTCATTTATGAATCGTGAGAACGATTTATTTTCATCCTTCTTCTTACAGGAGAGTCAGTCCGGAAGATGTCCAGGCTTGCGAGGAAAAGTATAATAAAAGCAAAATGGTTCACTCCATACTCAGACATGTGGCGGAAACTACCGTATCCTACGATCTAGAATCACTCTATAAGGTAATCAAGTGCTGTTATCCCTTAAAACTTTTGACACGTCTGCAGAACCTCGGATGGCCGCTTTACGATCTTTATGGACATGCTTTTGAGGCGTTCAGACTTATGGTCACGGATGCAGAAAATGTTCTGAATAAAGTTGCTTCGGTCGCATCCGATCGTGTGATCCTTGAAGACCACGTAAAGAAAGCTCTCATCAAGGATATACGCCGTCGCATGACTCCGCAGCCTCTTAAAATCAGAGCAGATGTTGAGATCACGTGCTTCGGCTACGACGGTATAGAACACATTCGAACAGCACTGCGCGCGGCAGAAGCAGTTTCTACTGAGGATTGCGCAGTTAAAGTGTCTCTCGTGGCTTCACCATTATTTGTTTTCACTACTCAGACTGCTGAGAAGAACGTAGGCGTGGACGCCATCACCAGAGCAATCTCTGCTGCCACAGTGAGTAAAAACAAGTGATTTTGTCTCATCGTTTTCACTTTTTACTAGGCTTGCATCACAACTGAAGATGGCACGATTTGCGTTAAGGAGGCTGCTAGAGCTGTCAGTGAAAGAGATGATAGACTTTTGGCGGAAAGAATTGAGAAGTTGACCTCGGAACAGACTGAATCTGACAGCGAGGATGAAACCATGGGGGACGTTGAAATTGAACACTAAACACTAGTCTGAGGGAGAAAATAATAAAATACTGATTATTTTTACAGAATTAGAAACCTATAACTTCTGAACCGATATTTAGTCTTTCTGCGCTGTGAAAATCGCTTCAACGCATCGATTCATGTGCTTAGCTTGAGTTGCGCCTATGCTTCCCACAAGTTTCCCCACCAGCGCACACTCATTTTTAGAGCCCTTGTCATAAAAACATTTCTCAGTACACTGCAACACAGGACCATACATGTTATTATTACTTTTTGGTAGCCACAGATCGATGTACCCTGGAATCTTTGAGAAACACTGGAGAACCAAAAAATATAGGTGCAGCACCAGTGAGCCATCGTAAACGGCACGAATCCCGAGCGTGTGAAGCCGCTGCAAAGCTATAAGTTCCATCCTTTGAACATCCATCCATCCACGTGTCTAAAAGATTGACCGAAAACCTATCAATATCTCTATCAGTAACGTCCCATAGATTCGCAAGAATCGATGGAACACCGGAAAGTAGGTATGTTAGTATGTCTCCATCAGGTTCCAAGTCACCTTCCAAACGCACTACAGCACCACTTGAGCAACCCATGAGAACCACGACTGCATACAACACCTTATTAGATACTACTGAATTGAACACGTACTGCTTTCCAGAACCATGGCCAAAGTACAGGAATAAGTCACTCGTCGCAAGTATATCAGATACGTGCTGGGGTTGTAAATCATGGGGTGTTATGGACTTCCACTCCTCGTTAGTCACAACGAAGCGGGTCAAAGCTTGTTCAGTGCTCAAGAGGTCTCCGGATGGGTTCAAAAGAATTGATGTCTTGGCAAGATCAAAGCACGAATGCGAATTGCGGTACTTTTCTTGGTTTATCACACGAGAGTCAGAATACGTAACGCAAGGGATACGAAAGAATTGATGCTGAACCAACTTTGGCATCGACTCCCATGGTAATGAAGCAACTTTGTCATCTAGAAGAAGATAAATGGGTCCAAAAGTCGAATGATGTATGTTTGTATCTTTCGATTTTGAACGTTTCTTACCACAATTGAGACTTTTGCAATATTCGGCCAAAGCATATATTTCACGTTCGAGCTGCGCGTAATTTGATAATAAACCCAGTTGCTTCGACGTGGAATCAGATACTATGAACGTTCGTCTCAGAACAGAGGAAATCTCTTCTACACGTAGTTCGTCAATATACTGAAGCATCAAGCGAAGCAAATGTCGAGAAAATTTCTGCAGCTCAATACCACGTCGCTCTGACACATGCTGTAACTCACTCAATATCTGTGCCAATGTGGTTGATGATTCTTTCACCTCATGAGCTTCAGGTTCGCCGAACATAAGAAAAACGAAAGGTCCGAAAACATCCCGCTGCAACGATATGAGAAGTTGATGCAACTGATGATCTCGCAGTAGTCGTTCCTCCCACCAAGCAACTCTTTCCGCTCGAGTAAGCTTTTCACTACATGAACAACTTCTGGCGTGATTTAAAATCTCTTTAAAATGTTCAAACATGTCGTTTTGCACCGAGTCACTATATTTCACTTCTGGCCAAGGTAATTCAATGGTGATCGGTGTTTCGCTGGCCAAGCAGGAGCAACGAGTGAGCATGAGAGTCTTTGCGACTCCTTGGTCATATCCAAAGAAAGCTGCACTCAAGCAAGATTCACCTAGTGTGACAATTGGAAATTCAGCGTGTGCCTGGACTTCAGGATCCAATATTTTACTGCGCAGAGATGCACTCGCAACACTAAGTGCACTCTCGGGAATATCAATGGCTGCTCGCTGTCTAAAACTAGCACTATATGACTCATGGGCCGCGTGTGTAAGCCCCTCAGTGTTTACACTGGTACTCGAAACCAAAGCTCCATACAAAATTGCCGACTTTTTCACGAAGTACGGCGAGCAGTCCCATAATTCGAGTGCCGACAATAACATCTCTACAGTTTCATGATATATCTTGTGTGACTCGGAAGCGCAGCAATCTACCGTTTGTAACATTTTACGCAGCTTACGAACATTAAGCGCGCTTCGAGCCAAAAGGGAGCAAGCTGAGTCGACAGTAGAAGTCAAGCTCGCTGAACTCATCCAGTCTTCGCTTTTCATGAGAAGTAGCTCTGCCGAATTAACATCCATATACATGGAGACATCTATCGCTGATCTACTCAACATAAAAGAACACCAAATGTACCAAGTAGAGCGACGCTTTGTAAAGTTTTCAATATCGCGAGAATCCATCATTTGTGTGAGATTCGTAACCAACGCATCATAAGCGATTTTACCGCTCGAAGCATCGCCACGCGCGTGATGTATTGAGCAATTCAGGGCAAGAAGTGAAACATCCAACGCTTCGTGGAGAAGCTGAGTGAGCGTAACTCGCAAGCGGGCCTTTCGCAACAGTGTTTCGACACTGTGCATTAATCGCTCCGCATCATTCATAAGTGAGCGTTCAATCAAGTGCCGTGCTTGTCTGATGTTGATGGCAGCCGTCAAATAAGGCAAATTCATACGTTGGGAAATACACAAAGCTTCACCAAAAGAGTTATTTGAAGGTTTGTAGATCCCTAGCCAATACATTATGATCGCGTGGAACGTTTTAATTTCCAAGTAAAGTCCAATTATTTGCCACAAGCTTATCGCAAAAGATACTGTGAGCCCATCATAATGAATGGAATTTTGAAGTTGCGAGTGGATTTCTTCGTTATTCCACGCTTCCATGTCGCCCGTATGGATGTATGGTAAGCTGTAACTTTTGAGCACAAGTTCAACTAGATTGAGCACCTGTGTATTGTATTCGAAAGCACTTGACAAATCGCCATTTGTAACGTATACACATACTTCAATGATTTTCATGCGAACTCTAACTTCGAAATCACTAAATTGTATGCACCAAACAGGGACAGAATCTTGCTTCAATAATGACTCATTCGATGCACTTATTGGAAAAGTAATGATATTGCTAGCATATGACCGTGTTTCGAGCCTCATGCCAGTCATTTTAAGAATACTAGATGAAATGCAGGCAGCCTGCTCAAACTCGTCAAATAAGTTCAGTTTGTGGAAGATGGAAACCAGGGTAACGATGAGATTTATCCAGCTTTCTTTTACACATGCGAAGATTTCATGTGATTGCTTCGCAGTCACTTGACGTGCAAACTGCGCGTATGCATCATTTGATTCTTTTGATAATTCATCAATCCTAATTTTCATATCCATGTATTCTGTGTCACCAATTTCTTGTCCAGTCAGAATTGAAAGTACACAAGCTTTGATTTCTATGCATTTTGTGGTGAGGCATAGATGTTGTTTGACAAACTCATTAATATTCCAGTTTTCATTGGTCATGGCGAGTACCTGACGCAATAGAGAAGGTTTCAGGCAATCGCACTGCTGGCGTTTACATTGACGACGCAGCAGGAAAAGGAGAGACTCCAAAATCTCGTTCAAAATTTTGTAATCCACAGTTTCATTCGCTTCAAGGATGCATAAAGCGGTGCAAAGTGTGATGGCTAACTTGGACTCTAAAGCCACTAGATCGGCACTGTGGGGCGCTTTCAATCGAAGGATTTCATTCCAAACGCTGAGGTGTTCTATCAATAAATCCTGAAATGCTGAGACAGAGAGCTCATGGTCATGATTCCGTTCGAATACTTCTAGACACAATGGCTGTATGAGAGATTCTGGAACTTTGCATAAGCATCTTGCAAGTTCAAAATTGTATAGGTAACGTAGTTGTGGTTGTCCTCTGAATTGGAGTAATTGCGTGACAGATGTCTGAAATGCCATATGTGGCATTCCTTTGGTGATACAAGTATCATTGAAAGTAATTAAACATTCTGAAATTTCGTCTAACTCTGGGTCACTGTACATGTCTTGAGTTATCATGGAACAAAAAGCGCAATACAAGCGCATTGTAAACGACGCTGATTTTGTAGAGAATTTTTTCAAGAGTTGAACAGTTGTTTGCTTCAAGGCCATCTTGACTATTTTTGAATGATCGCTTTCCAAAACTTTGACTGCTTTCGAAAACATTTTGGAAACCATATATTCTTTATCAATCTCTGATTCTCCACATGTAAGGGTACAATATGCACGCAAAAGTGTCACCTGGGTAAGACTCAGGTTTAGCATACATTTCCGAAACAGTGAATCACTGAAATTGCCTCCTGTGACACTCATCATGTTGTAAATGGCATCGACAAACAAGACCATATTTTCCACAAGCAAGCCGATGAGATGAGGACTATGAATTGATGCTGCGCGAAACACGACTTCTTGCAAGTATTTCATGCAGCCGCAAGAAAAAATATCCAATGCGCGAGTTATTCGGGGTACATCACTCGCATCACACCCTTGTGATAGTATATGTTCAAAATTCTTTCTCGAATTACGAATCCACTTCTCCAATTGTTCTCCATCGTCAGGGATACATAAACCTGTCAAACTTAAGCCAAGAAAAATAATTTGCACAAAACTGACACTTTCTAAATTTATACCAGTAGCTTCACCAATCAGATACATGATGCGGACATCTTTTGACTGTAATCCTTGTTTAGAAGCACGCATTCCTAGATGTTCCAATTCTACAAGCCATTTCTCTGTTTCAATCGAACGGATCGTTGAAGGACTAGCACGTGCAAAGCTTTGTGTGAATTCCGTGAAGTTTAAGTTCTGTGCAAGTCGCCGGACTAAGTATGGAAGTTGTTGCCCAGAGTTTGACCTACTGCATGCAGAAAACACGAATCCTGAGATGGCTATGACATCTGCATCTAGCATGTGTGCAGTATAACGAGGCTGCACAAACCGATCGATAATTCGAATGACGTATCGACAAACTAAAGAAATGTGCTTTTCAGACACTATACCTGCGTCAATCCACAATTGCATACTTTTTACGCATGAGCTTACAACCGTAATAGACGAAAGAAAAAGTCCAGACTCATCGTCGAGTTCAGTCACTGCAAGCAGTAAGCACAACCAGCATGAAACTACAAGTGATCTGTAACAACACTGAAACTCTTCACTCTCAGGTAGTGCTGGGTTCAACTCCTTTGTACAAGGGGGTACGGTAGAAATGATCTCAAGCCCATCCAAGATGTAGGAGACATGTTCGTAAGCCATTTTATGCAATCCTAAGGATAAAAACTTTTGAATGACTTTTAAGTGAGCAGATTCAATAAAGAGCCGTTTCGAAAAATACTGCTGGTTTGTGTACATCAAGTCCAACAGCGACAGTAAAACATCTAGTTTGCGGAGAAGAAGCTTGTCTGATGCTTCCAGTGAACGTGATATGGAAATCAGCCAATCGCGCGCCTCGTAAATTGGCTCGTATTTGAGGGCAGAATCAGGCTTCGGAGATAAAAGTTCAATCAAGTTATTTATCTCCCTGCCGCAGAACGCTTCGTGGCCATCCTTTTTCAAGTTCGTAAGTGTCTCAAGTGCATCCTTCAAACAACTCGAGAAAAAACTTGCACGACCATTGGTACACACACTCATTAGTAGCTATTTATTAGTTGTGTGTTGGTATAAGTCACTTGACAGATTTCGCATTTAATATCTCGGGCGTAGCGCCATAAACCCGCTCGTGCGCCACGCTCTTTCTACTCTGGGATTTAAAAGACTGCTGCATAAACATGAAGAGTTAAAAACTACGCCGTTCAGGTGCGGCTGAATCGTTTCGAGCAGAGAATGCCGTGTATAACGTTTTCAACAACTACTTTTGAAAAAGTATGTTTTGTTTGCACCTGTCGTCAGGTGCACCTGTAGGTGCGCTGACTGTTGAAAAACGAAGAAAAATACTGATAGAGAACCCATATAATTCCAAAACCAAAGCTGGCTTTCGAATTTTATAACCTAATATTGATGAAAATCAACATATGATGTATTACGTGTACAGTACTGAAACCTGAAACATTTCGCTTTATCTCACGGAAACTGAAAACTTGAGTTTCCGTCGTCCGAACACCGCTCAAGGTCACTAAACGGCGCCCTTACGCGGGACACTCCGAGCCTTCGGAGGTTATCGGGGAAGAACTTCGTACATTCGCTGTTTGGCACATTCAACTTAGTTGATCACACTCAAAATTTGAACATTTAAGTGAGTTGCACTCAACGTGCACACTTTTTTGTTTCGAAAATTCTGAACGGGGAACGTTCGTGTTTGACTGAGCGAAATGACAAAGTCAAAGATAGCATATTTCTACGATGCGGAGGTTGGTAATTTTTATTATGGACAGGTAATACATGCACGTCTCTTGTTAGTTTGTGCTCCAATCGTTGACGTGCTAAGTTTTTGTTTCTCTCTGATCAAACTCACACTTCTTTCACAGGGTCATCCGATGAAGCCGCACCGAATGCGAATGACACATAATCTTCTGTTACACTATGGTTTACATTCACACATGGAGGTACTTACCCTGACCTCTTATCTGATATACTTTCACACAAGAGTCATAGGTGTTCAAGCCAACACTTGCAAGCGCTGAAGATATGACACTGTTTCACAGTGATGACTACGTCGAGTTTCTTCGCTTAGTTACGCCGGAGAATCAGCATGAGCATTTAAGGCAGCTGAAACGTTTCAATGTCGCAGAGGATTGTCCTGTTTTCGACGGACTTTTCAACTTTTGTCAGGTGTACACAGGTGGTTCAGTTGGCGGGGCAGTTCGGCTGAATCATAAGCAGTCTGACACTGTCGTCAACTGGTCTGGTGGTCTCCATCATGCGAAAAAGGCTGAAGCGAGTGGATTTTGCTACATAAATGACATCGTGCTGTGCATCCTCGAGCTCCTGAAGGTTCATCAACGAGTTCTATATATCGATATTGATATTCACCACGGTGATGGTGTAGAAGAAGCCTTCTATACCACGGACCGAGTAATGACAGTATCTTTTCATAAATTTGGCGAGTATTTTCCTGGAACTGGACACTTACAAGATGTTGGTCAACACGCAGGCAAGTACCACAGCGTCAATGTACCGTTGAAAGATGGCATCGATGATAGTAGTTATGAACAGTTGTACAAGCCAATTATGTCCAAAGTGATGGAAGTTTTCCGCCCAGAGGCAATAGTTTTTCAGTCAGGTGCCGATTCTTTGTCGGGTGATCGTCTCGGTTGTTTCAATTTGTCAATTCGTGGACACGCTGAGTGTCTGAAGTTTATGCGCAGTTTCAACATTCCTATGATAGTGTTGGGAGGAGGAGGGTACACAATACGTAATGTGGCACGCTGCTGGGCTTATGAGACAGGTTGCTTATTGGGTATAGATATGGATGATAAGTTACCAATTAATGATTACTCCGAGTATTTTGGTCCAAACCATCAACTTCACATTCAAACAAGTAATATGGAAAACCAGAATACCTCAGAATATTTGCAAGGTGTAAGATCTCGCATTTTAGAACATCTTAGTCAGCTTCAGCCTACTTCAGGCGTATCGTTCCATGACGTTCCCACTACACATGTGGGGCTTGAGTCTTCTGAAATGGGAAATACAGCGGTGGAGCAAACTGAACTGATCACTATTGCACACGACGCAGAACTTGAACACGAGCACGCTGTAGACACCCGCTCTGCCCGACACGCTGGCCCGGCAGTGCATGTTGAAGAAGTTACTGAGTTGCCACGGAGCACAGGAGTCACTTCAAAAAGTACGACACTTGACTTAGCGAACGCATTTGCCTTGCCAGGTCAAAGTAGAACCAACAATGCGTTACCCCAGAGTTCTGCGAGTCTCGGAGTTAAACATCACGGCACTATGCAGTAACGAATGTAGTCAAGTGAAGGACATTACTGTACACTTGTACGGCACTTAGTGCATTTGCAAATGGGCAAAGAATCGTTATATGATACTTTTATCTTTTTATTACAGGTTCTGTAATATTTCAATCCAAGTTCTGCATCATACGCCACCGTCACGAAAACGTTTTATGATCGCGCACAACAAGGTTTGTCTGCGATACGGGCTGCAAGTTCTATGATTCTCTAAAGTGACCTGCTAACTAGCAATCATGGTGAGTTAGTTGACACTGTAAGCGAGCTTTTTCAAATACGCTTGAAAAGCTTCCACCAAAGTCCCCACCTCCCCTTCAACGCCCTGAACTGTCGTTGGCAAAAAGTCAGAGATGTTTGTGCAAACTTGGCGCTCTTGCCATGTGCAAAGTGCGTCCATGCTGACAAAAAACTGTTGAAACAATGAAGAGGGGAGAACGGATGGTATCGTTGACCCGCACATTCGGTACCCGTGCACACTCCTTGGTATACTAGTTGACTCTAACTTAGAACTTGCTTCCTTTGCGAGATCGACTGCACTTAGGTGCCTCAAGACTTCGCTGGATATCTCTGCGAACTCTGAATCGAATCTTATGAAAGATCTCATTACTTCTTTTGCCTGTTGCTCTAGCATACGTGTTCTTTTCAGCGTACTGGATGACACGCGAGAACTGCGAAGCGAACAAAGTTGGTTCTCAGCTTGCTGTAAAACGTTATTTAGAAACATAAGTTGTTCCTCTACTCTACCGTTAGTCATCGATTTACTGGAAGCCGAACAGATGTATTGTTTATGTGTTCTAAGGATTGGCGCTCGCGCCACAAGCTACACCCACGAAGCAATTCTTGAACTACTTCTTAACTACTTTACGTGCTCTCCACAGAACAAGTCTCGTCAGCTGGAAATAGAATTTTCTATTTCCAGACTTTTCCAGTTTGCAATGCAAACTTTGCATGAAACCTTTTTATGTCGAGATATGCATATATATGTATATATGTACATATAGTACTGTAATGTGTTACAATATGTTCTATTTTACGATAAAGCATAAAATGATAAATTTGTGAAACGCAAGTAAACTTAAACTTAGCATACCAGATATAATTACTCTTCGGCATCCAGTCATTTTGAAGGTTAAGTAGCTTAATCTCGTCTACGCGGCGCTGTGATGCTTAGTTTTTAATGAAATTTCGCAGAGACGCACACACAAATACGATCCAAACGCACAAAAAGTTTGGGATAAAAACACGTCGTCGTCGCGACGCACCGTGTCGGGAAAAATTGCATCTGTCAAAAGCTGTTAAAAGCTACTTAACCTTCGTCATGGCGACGCACACACCGGCGCGCGCGGTCGCACCGACGCGCGCCAAAGAAGGTGAGCGCATCCTCGTTTGTTTTTCTCACGTTCTGTCGAGTTTCGAGTGAATCCGTTGCGTTTTGCGTCGGCGCGGTGGGAATGTACAACGTTGATTAATGCACGTGGCACGCGCGGATTGCGGCGAATCGGTACGATCGCTCATAGGCGCGTAGGCGCGCGGAGCGGCGGTGAACGAAGCGGTCCGCGCTCGGAGAATTAGATCCAAATACCCCGATCGCAAACCGACGGTCGCCGCGAGCGTGCGTGCTTCGCGCCGGCGAAGAGACGCCCGCGCGAGCTCGTGATGTCGGTGTGGAAAGTTGAGACACACCAACGAGCACGCGGCGACGCAATATAGCGGCGCTTGATGCGGCGGAGGCGCTCCTGCGAGAGAATTATCGAGAGAGCCCTAGTAAGTACGCGGATGGCCACCTGACGTACGCTGAAGCGCTGAAGCGGAGCGGCTACATCGGTACGCATGGTGTGGTGGTACTGAGCAAGAGGCTGGGCGAGACGCGGGGACGATTGGTTTCCCGCACAGATGTCGCGTGCGTGGGTCTTTGAAGTGCTGAAAGAGCTCGTAGAAGCACAATACCCCGATGTGCTCTTCATGGAAGCTCCCGAGCCTGAAATACAGCCGGGATCGCCCATGAGCCAGCTCGGCGACGTCACCAAGAAGGAGAGCCTTGGCGAGCCTGACGCTGAGATTGCGTCGGAGGCAGCCGCCGACGTTTCCATGGCGGAACGCTCCATGAGCGACATTCTTGTATAGATAAATCATTTATGTTGTAAAATACATTCATTACATTCGATTAAACCTCGGCGCGCGACAGATAGAGACGTGTTGTGATGACGTGCCGAATCTCATGTGGAACACCATCCACGAAGAGCAACTTAACCTTCTACAAAAACGCATCTAGACGCGCCGCATCGACGCCGATCGATCTGAAATTTGGTGCGAAGGTGCGTAATTACTTCTTCTTTCGAACTAATGCTTTGATTTCACGATTAATCGCTCATCAGCGTGTCGACGAAATGGAAAAAAAAGAAGGTTAAGTACGTGGCCGAAGAGTAATTATATCTGGTATGATTGGATAGGTTAGAACGAATGTTCGCAGGCTATGCATCGTAGTGACTGGTTACATACTGGTGCCTATTATATTTATTTCGCCATTTCTCTAAGGGCGACGGAAAGATTTATATATCGCACCTTCAGAGGAGTCCCCCCGAGGTCGACGAGTCATGATCGGTCAAATATCACAATACATTGTGTCTTTTAGCACTATCAGATTATTACACCCCATTTGCTACCGGGTGTTTGCACCTTGCGAAAATTCGTGAAAAACGTGATGCGTGGCAAATACGAGTGAAATCGAGCGACGCGACGCAAACTTTGGTCGACCAACCGCTCGCAAACAGTGACATATACTCCGCGTTATATAAATTAAGCAGTTACGCATCGTCAACACACTCACACGTGCGCCCGCTGTATCATTTGTATCGCAGTTACCCTTACACTGTCACACTGAACTGATGTATTCCAAACCCTATATAGGGTTTGGGTAGGGTTTAGTCAAACCCTAAGAGATGTTCATCGCGCCGAATGCCACTCGAAATGCATCGCGTCCATGTGCGCGCTTCAAGGAATGTCATTCATATGCAGCTTAAGCGTTTTGCGGAAGAATGCACGCAATGGATCGCGTTTGTGAGGACCCATTGATGTTACTGTCCGCGACAACTAAACCCTAAGTAGGGTTTAGAGCGCGGCGCGTTGACAAGTAATCTGTTAAGCAGCAAGTTAGAATTGCGATGGTGATCCCACGCGTCGTCGGGGTTTGCGCGCTGTGAAACTATGCGAGACAGTCAAGACGGGTCTGTTGTCCTCGTTTTCGAGCGTTTTCGTCGCGGCATAGTGGCCACGTCGTCCGTTTCGCTTCAAATCATGCAACTCTGAAGCATCAAGTTTTTCACGAATTTTCGCGTGCAAACACCCGGTAGCAAATGGGGTGTAATAATCTGATAGTGCTAAAAGACACAATGTATTGTGATATTTGACCGATCATGACTCGTCGACCTCGGGGGGACTCCTCTAAAGGTGCGATATATAAATTTTTCCAAGGGCGACTAAGAGTAGAACTTCATAACTCGGGCATAACTCGTACTTTATGCCCGAGTTATGAAGATGTCTCTTAGTGCAGATCGCCTCATAACTTTTAGACACGAGTTATGCGAAAATGACCAAGAGCTAATTTTCATAACTTCTTCATAACTCGGGCGCTTTGACGAGTCATGAACTGYGATCCCCGATCGTACTCGATTCCGTTCACCTCCATTTGTCCGAATTATGCGTCACGTGACTAAGAGATGATTTTCATAACTTGGGCCTAACTCGACCCCCTCAAAATTAACTCAAGGATTGACCAGTCCCGAGTTATGAAAAAATCGTACTCTTAGTCCCATTTTTTTCATAACTCGGGTCTAAAAGTTATGAAAGCACGGTACTCTTAGTCACCCTAAACAATTTTTACCTCTCCAACAATTCCACACACAAACTTCGTCGCAGCCGTCACTCCACTTCCTCGACGGCACGCTGTAAAGTATCTCGAAAGGCGATAGTATAAGATGGTTACGAATGTGAATTCATTCGCAGATTTAGGGATTTGTCCGTGGTTACATAGAAACCTCCTGAAACTTGGCATATCCAAACCAAGCGCTGTTCAACAAAAGTGCATCCCAGCAATACTTTGTGGGAGAGATGTACTAGCTGCTTCACAGACGGGAAGCGGGAAAACGGCAGCGTTTGCTCTACCAATCATTCAGCTATTACAAGAAGATCCTTACGGAGTCTTTGCGCTTTGTTTGACCCCCACTAGAGAACTTGCTCTACAAATAGTTGAACAATTCAAAGTTTTTTGTAACGGAACTTCTTTACAGTGCGAGGCGATTATTGGTGGAATGGATATGAAATTACAGGCAAAGATAATACATTCAAAACCTCACGTAGTAGTTGCCACGCCAGGTCGATTGATGGAACACTTTTTACACAGCACCGTTTCCAGAGATAGTTTTTCAAAAGTTTCAGTCGTCGTGTTTGATGAAGCAGACCGGTTGCTTGAGCCGAGTTTTGACTCGGAAATTCGGATACTTGTTTCAAACATACCGCAAAAGCGCCAGACTTTGCTGTTCTCGGCAACGATTACGCGTAGTATTTCCGCGATCAAGGGTATGCAATTGAATAACGTTTTACATGTGGAACTAAATAACTGCTCACCGGTTGAAATGTGTCGGCAGCGTTACTGTTTTGTTCCTAACAGGATCAAGGACACATATCTATTTCATATCATCAAAAGGCTAATAGCTGCTAACACCAAATCCATAGTCGTGTTCACAAACTCTATTAAAACGAGTGAACTATTACACAGAATCTCAGTACAACTTGACTTCTCATCTGTTGCCTTGCACTCCATGAAAAAGCAGAGAGAACGTAAAGAGTGCTTATTCAAATTTAAATCTCAACGAGTTAGCATTCTTTTTGCTACTGATGTTGCTTCGAGAGGAATTGACATACCGTCTGTCAACTTCGTCATCAACTATGACACGCCATCAAATGTGCAGGACTACGTGCACCGCATTGGCCGAACTGCGCGTGCCATGCGCAGTGGTGAAGCTGTGACCTTTGTAACTCAGCACGAAGTCGAACGGTTTTTGACAATAGAAAATGCGCTTTCAACTCGTATGGAATGTTACGAAGTTGAGGAAGAGTCTATTGCGGCAGAGCTGACTCGCTCACTAGCGGCGAAGCGAACAGCTCGTTTACAAATGGCTGAAGACTTTGACTTAAAATTCATCACACACAGACGTTCAAAGTAATAGAAAAGACTTAAACAACTTGAATTTTACCGAGGCACTTTGTTGATCCCATATAATTGGCGCACCTGTTGCAAAGACAAATGGAAATGGGACTCGTAGTCAATACTTTCTAGAGGCCTGCATTTTAGACCAGCTTGCACAGCCCATGGAAAAAGAATATGACGCAGTCGTTGTTGGTTTTTTACTGGCAATTGAATGCTGCCTATCAGAGCCCCAAGACCACTGATCGGTAATTTGCAGTTCGTAAACTCAATGGCTTTTAGAATAATTTCTCCTTCAACGCTTGTAGGGCACTCAAAAAGGACGTGTAGATAATCATGTATTTCTCTTAGACGTACTAACGTGTAATTCCACGGATCTTGGTTAGAAAATCTTACGATCGGTCTATAATCAGGTTGAAAGCCGCGAGTGTCCATGAATTGTGCGTATGCGTGACCGAAAGTACCAAATTTGTGACTTCTCGCCACTTCGAGCGTCGTGTTTGTCACTCTCCTCCGTTCGAGGAGTAGAAGTTTACCTCCCTCATTACCACACATTCGGTTGTAAAGACGTCTTTGAGCTCTATCTGATGAAATCTCTCCTACAGCAGCTACAAGATCGGCCCGCGCTGGATCTCTAAGTGTTTCTACACATGCAAGGCAAAAGCACGCTACTAGTTGAGAAGAACTGAGTTGACTCACTTCAAGCTTCCGCTGATACTGCGAATCCAACTTCGGATTTCTGCCAGCCTGATTACAAAGCGTGCGTGGGCGAGTTATTTTACGTAGTTCACAAAAAGCAACTCGTGCTAGTGACATTTCCAAAAGTATTTTTTGCTGAATTGACCACGTTACCCTGCGCTTATCCGTGACATCTACCTAGGTGCGCACGTAGACACATGGATTGCCGTCACCCACAACCAGTGTGACAGGTAGCAACCTAGAAATTACTTGTAGCTGTCTTGATAAAACCTTTATGGGGATGACCAAGGCAATGACACTGTTTCTATAGTTGCAATTCCCACTCTCACGAGCCTTCTACGCGTTCACTCTGACTACGTGTCACTACGTGTTCTGCTTGGAATGATGACGTAGGCAACCATAATGCTAACTATAGGTTAAAATTACTAAAACAGGTCTTGCAGTTCTTAAGGTTACTTAATATGGCGTTTTCATTTTTGCGTATTTTTTGTTACAATCTTCTTCATGACATGCGTCTCGTCGAGCGCGTTCGATTGCCGCCTTTTTTGTCGAAAACGGACCCCGATTTTGCGAGTTATGCCCGAAAATGTCCCGACGGTTGGTTGAAATGAAATGCAACGATTAACCTTAAGCGCCTTTGACGCCAGTCGACAGCGCGCACACGGCTCGGTCATGGTTTAGGATTGC
>WMKK01000004.1:214212-227064 GCA_012295225.1 Ostreococcus mediterraneus
CTTTGAGAGAATCTTCGCAGCCGCTACATTTTATGAAGAGAATAAAACATTTCTACAGCATTTTGTGAAAGATGGCGCGAATATTCCAAATGCGCTCGACATTTACAATTTCAAGCTCATTTTGTGTCAATTTCGGCCACATCGGCGTAATGCGTGTCGACGAGATCGAAAGATATCCAACGACAGCTATACGAGATGACACGTTATAGTATTAGTATTGTTATCATCATTGTATTCTTTGTATTCGTGCACGCGCCGACGAGTAATCTCTTGTAACCTTAAGAACTGTTTTTCCAGTCATTTCTGACACGCAAATAGACGACGACGACGTCGACCACGAAATCACGCGAAATTTTTATGACGCGTGCAAACGCAAACTTTATACGCGTGTGCAAAATTTCAAGTCGTTTGGAGTTCATTTACGTGGCCGATTGCGGTGTCAAAGGCGCTTAAGGTTAATCGACCTGTTTTAGTAATTTTAACCTATATTACGTTCTGGACGTAGTCTGCTGCTAAGAGATCTAGATAATCGGACTTATTTTCGAATTGTCGGGTTGACTATCCTTTTATGCTGCTATTGGACATATGTGTCCAATAAGGGCTTTTTTTCGGACAGCATAAAAGGATACATACCCCAATACTTGTGTATTTTAGCCGTGAACGTGGTATGATTCGGTGTTTTATGGAGGTATGGGTATGCTCACAGGGTTAAGCGGACCAGAAATCTGCCTCAGCGGTCCAGGTACCGGTGGGGGGAGGGGAGTCTGTCTGCTGAGCCACCGCATTGTATACGATTGCACAGGATACTCACTGTGGAGCTGCCTACATACCACCATGGGAGGTATTGAATTACATGTTATAAGGCGCCCCGGAGTCCACGTTAGAACGAGTGAGAAAGGCAACTGTAACCGTTCGGTAATGCTTTCGTTTTATATATGTTCTTTAGGTTTGACTTTGAATGTTACAGGGTACGAAGAGTCGCGGTACGATAAGGGCGTATTCAAACTACGAATCGAGTGGCTCTGTGATCCGTCATATTGCTCAGCGACTTCGTCAAGGCGACTTGAGTGCAGAAGATGTGACCAAAGTTTACCTGAAACAGGTACATAGGTGCCAAACTTATCTCGACAGATGCTATATTTACTTTGTACAGATAGAAAAAACGAATACTGTCATAAATAGTTTGGTAGCTATCGACCCAGACTTTGCAATTCGGCAGGTATGGGTGCGCTCACATCACAAACACACACTTTCACAGCTGTCTTCAGGCACGTGCCATCGATAGAGAGTTATTCAATGGCATTGATAGAGGCCCACTTGCTGGGATACCGATAGCGATTAAAGTAAACAGTGTTGACCTTGAACTTTTTCCGTTTATTTATCGATAATTGTACCCCAGGATAACATTTGCACAGTAGATTTTCCAACAACGGCTGGTAAGTCCAAACTCAGAGCACGAGACAAAAACACTCAGATGACCATAGGCTCTAATTGTTTAAAGGTAGCCTCGTGGCACATCAAAAAGAAAAGTAATTCAGAGAAAATTTTCATTCTAGGAACATAAGCCTCCGTACGATGCCGATGTCGTTCGTGCACTCAAGGTGTGCTCTATGCAACTCTTTACCAAACTTGATGGCAGTTTTATTTCGTTTGTTTGCAGAATGCTGGCGCTGTACTCATTGGCAAAGCAAACATGGATGAGTTTGGTATGGGAAGCACATCAGAAAGCTCGCAACTGGGTGCAACTCGGAATCCATGGGACGTAAGCCGCGTCCCAGGGGGGTCTTCTGGGGGCTCAGCTGCTGCTGTTGCTGCGCAACAGTGTGTCGCAGCTGTGGGGACCGACACAGGAGGTTTATGTGCGATGAATTAAATGTCATCATATTGATTTGAGTACATAGGCTCCGTCCGACAGCCGGCTTCTCACTGTGGTTTGGTTGGTCTGAAGCCAACGTATGGAAAGTTAACTCGTGGAGGGTTATTGGTACGATATATATGCTGCTAATTGAAATTAATTTAATGAACTGCGACATTTGGCGTTACTGTGCGCATGACTCAGGCATATGCATCATCATTTGATTGTGTTGGAACACTCACATCGTCCGTAGAGGTTTCTTTGATTCCTGTGATTTGATCCAATACCTGACAAAGGTTCTTTTAAAAGGACTGTGCTGTGATGCTTCAGGCTCTATCGAGGCAGCGCATTTGCAGTGATCTTACTCAAATTACCCATGATGCACAAAATTCGTCTGCTATGGATCATATAGATTATGCTTCAAAAATAAAGCCACTTGACGGATGTAGATTCGGAGTCATAAGGCAGGCTACAGGCACGACATGTGAACTCTTGATTGCACTTTTCATAAACTTTTAACAGAAAGCGGTGTATCCGACGCAGTGCTAGATAGTTTTTGGGATTCGGTTAATTTAATCCGTGAGCTTGGGGTAATTACTTTTTTTCAAGCTGAAAATATTCCTTCGTTTTCATCTTTTCTTTACGAAGGCGCATGTTGAGAGTGTTTCGTGTGAATCTTTTGCGCACGGACTTCCAGCGTACTATATACTCGCATTATCTGAAGCGAGTAGGTACGAAATAATTATACAGCTTTGAAGTACCTTCACATTCGATTTCAGTAATTTAGCAAGATACGATGGAATTCGTGAAGGTTTAAGTATCAGTTCAGAAGAGCTTACAAATTTCTATTCTGTGAGCGTCATCACTCCGCCTTGTGTACATCTTGCTGACGTTGAATTCGAAGGGTAATAGATCAAAACTGTTAGGTGATGAAGTGAAACGAAGAATTTTGATGGTGAGTTCATTCGTTCCATTTCATGTGACTTTCAAATACGTGACCGTCAGGGAACATATACATTATCTGCTGGCTATGCTGATGCATACTACGAGCGTGCACTGAAAGTACGAATAATCGTAACGATTGTTGTGTATAATACTCAGACCAACTTCTCAAGGTTCGATCGCTCGTTCGCAATGAATTACGATCCAAACTCAACCAATATGATGGTCTACTCACGCCTGCAGTGGCAAATGTTGCGCCAAAATTGAATACAGAAGTATGTTGATATGTTTGGAATCGACGAGACATAACCTCGTTTTTGTATCAGCTTCGAGATCCGCTTGCGATGTATGTCGCTGACATTATGACTGTTAATGTGAATTTGAGTGGACTACCGGTACAATTTTTGTATTTTGCACATTGAGTCAGAAATTGAACACATATGGTCTATAGGCAATCGTACTCAGAGGAAAGCAAGCACCTGGTGTGAATTCCAATCTCCCAGTTGGATTGCAACTAATTGGCCAGGCTTTTGGGTAGGTTGAATTTCCCACGCGCTACGGAACAAACTAATAGTACTCTTGTTACAGAGAAGTAGAGCTGCTGAAGATCGCCAGTGTTTTTGAAAGAGCAACGCGCCAGCAGCTTGGAGTCCAGTCTTTTCCGGAAGATTTTTTGCTAGAAAACTAAACATACGACTTGTATATTGTGTGCTTACACGATTTTGAAATATTAAAAACCTACTTTCTTTCACCTTGCGCTAAACTATCAAGTGTTTCTATGACTATCATTTCTGTAAAATCTACTCGTCGCTTCAAAACTTGTAGGGACTCATCCAAGTTGAACTCCAGAAGACGGCAAGACGCAGCATCCCAGAAGTCTACAACATCTGTAATGGAATCCACACTCAGAATGCGGCACGCACTCAGCAACCTAGAAAACGTGGTACGCACACTAGTCTGAGTTAGATTGGACAAACCCGCAACTAAAACGCGCAGTTCACGTTCAAATAGTAGTATTCCAAGTTGATTAAATGTCAAGTTGCCGAATAATGTCATCTCCAACGTTATACATAGCCTTGCCGCTAATAATTCAAGAAATTTTGGTAACCAAGTAGTGCAATTCTGCATAGAGCTCTCGTGGCCAAAAGCTTTGGCAAGTTGTTCATAAAGCCATATCAAGGGTTGAGCCCAAACTTTGCTGCCAGCTAGCAAATCAAATTGCTTCTCTGACAGAATATACTGGGTCAACGACAACTGATTCAAAATTTGCTTTACTAGGCCAACAGAATCATGTGCTAGTGTATTTGTCAACTCGATTGATAAACGTTCAAATGCCACTGCTGTGCGTCTCAACTCTTCAAGTTCCACCTGAAGTGAGCACCAATTTGGATTTTTTGCACGTTGTTCTTCAACAAACGACTCCAAACTGTGATTCATTCCTCTACTGAAATCTACGATGAGTTCACTTACGATTGCTGCTTTAACACGGCATGAGACCCCAGACCGAGAGATAAAATTTTCGATTCCTTTGTCACCTCGAATTATGCATGCTCCAAGCTCTGATAAAGAAACTGATTCTGAATTCTGGGATAGATTACTTGATACTTGCGATATACGACCATGAAGATCCTTCAGAACTTCATTCACATCTCTTACTATGGTTTGAAGTGCTTTGGACCAGCTTGTAGCGTGCGACCTTTGAGTACTCCTCTGCAGAACGTAGAAAATGTCGTGCACACAGGCTGCATCTATCAGCCCCTGAGAAAGAGAATGGCGTACAATTTCGCTGTATTGTTGGCGAAGAAGGCGAATTTCATTGCTGATATACACCGAACACAACATACGAATATTGTCGTGCATTGATGAGTCGATGCGTACTGAAGAGCGTGCATCATCCCCACGTAAGTTCGCCCCAGTACGAGCCTGAAGCTCCTCACAGAAAGCTTTACACGCTCGGCCAATCAAAACAGTATTCTCAATTTCATCTTCTGAAAGTGCCCCTGTGCCGTGCTTATTAGCAAAAGTTACGAGTCTCGGTTTAACTATGGATGAAACACGAGAATTTACGGACTGGACGAGCAGGTGGAGCGCCCCTTGCTCAAAATATTTGTTAAGATCTGGAAAGTATAAGTCAAGAAACCGGAGCGCGTAACTGAATATAAATGGGATCTCTTTTAATGGCTCATTATTGAGGAATGCATTTTGACTCGAAATCTCGAAATTCACGCAGTCGACCAGAAGCTCGCTTATAAAAGAGATGCCTTGGTCACTTGGTCCAAGTGAAGGGTACGTTGTTATGAGAGAGGTGATGTCACGTGACCTACCGGTTCCCACGGCTGACTTTGAATATGAAGCAAGATAAAGCCGTAAATCTTCCATCAGATTCTCAAGTTTCGAGTAGAGCGGTAGGCTTGTATGCAAAAGGCTACATCGTGTTACGATTTTGTAACACTTCTTGGCGTGCACTGAAGCCGTCTCGATATCATTCTCTACGAGTGAACGTTTTATAGCAAGCTCCTCCATCTTAAACTGATAAAGCATAAGCATGACATCTCGGGTCGCCTTTAAATTTTTTACCGCCTGACCAAGTTCTTTTAATCTTTGCGTACTTTTCGTGACGACTTTCTTATTGGGTGAATTCACAAAATCCGATAGATTTGCAAGAGGACTGGCACCCTTTGAGGAAGTCGAGGACGAATTTGCTCGAACGACATTAAAGACTTCAGCCTCCGGCATCGTTTTGAAGGCCCGTCGCTTTGAGCTCACTTCTCGGAAAAGGGCGATCTGAGCAGCGCGTTGTGCGAGCATTCATTTCGCGCTCCGGTCTTTTGCTGAGAAATATTTTTGGCGAAAAAAATACTTTCAGTGACTGTCAAAGGCGAGACCACATTTCAACGCGTCGTTCACAACTGCTCAGGAGGCGATGTTCCGAAATCAATACGATCAGGTGAGATTTGCTCGACGTTTGCATCATTCGAAACTGAGAATCTTCTAGGACGTCCTCACGTGGAGTCCTCACGGGCGCCTACATCAAGTAGAGTGTAAGTTTCAACGCATTGATGTAGCCGAGCGAAATTACTTACGATCAAATAGATGCCGTGGAAGCTGTAGCTCAAGGAAGCACAGTCGTTGGTTGCAAGGTATTAGTTTTTGTTCACGCGCCAACTGTGGAGGTAACCTTTTCGACAGAGTTCTACAGCTGCTGTACTTGTTGCTTTGAAGCGGTCTTCCTCAGATCTTGCGACTCGTCATGAGAAACTCTTTTGCGTAAGTAAGCAGGTAGGAGTGGCCGTTTCTGGTCTAGTTTCCGATGGGTATCAGATTGCAACTATTCTGCGCGACGCGGCGATCAATTCTAGTTTTGTCTATAAACAAGAGGCCAGAGTATCGCAGCTGTGTGCTGCAACTACTAGAAAACTACAGGTAAGAGGTTCGCTGTTTAGAGAAGCACAATATTTTTAGCTTAGCTTAGTCATGCACGCAACACTCTTCAAGACGACCATACGGTGTCGGTATTATACTTGCTGGTTTTGATGAGTCTGGTGTCCAACTTCACCAAATTATGCCAACGGGCGAATCATATGAATGTGAAGCGATCAGCATAGGTTCGGATCAACAAAAATCTCTATGTAAGCGATCGTAACATTTTGTTTTAGGAAATAGATCGCAAGCTTCAAGAACATATCTTGAAAAGCGCTTGAAAGATTTACCTTCAATGACGCTGGATGAGGTACGACATTTTTGTTTCAAGAACTGAACATGAAGCTCAGCGTTCGTGTAGTTAGTACTGCTCGGTTTAAGTGCCTTGAGAGAGGCATGTCCCGATGGTAAACTTGATGCAGAGGGCTGTACTCTAGGTGCAGTCCATGCCGGTGAATTTCGTTTGTTAGGCGACTCTGATGTGCATCGCTACCTGAGTTTGATAAACCATAGAACTGGTTGAAGGAATCATGCAGAAGTCAACTTTGTAATTACAACTACATGTCGCACACGTTTAAAGAAAATGAAAGGTCCCACTTCAAGCTATTATCGACGAACTCTTCGTGAACTGTTGGTGACCAGCTATCATCACCACCGAGTCCCATGTGGAAGGCATCGAGATGCAGATTCAGATGGTCTGCAAGCTCTAGTTGATTCGTATGACGAGAGCGGTGAAGCGTTTCTAAGTCGAAGCGAGATGCTGAGAAACCATCGAATAGAAATGGACTTTCTGCAACAAAATGAAGCAGTTGAGATGATTTTGTGCCTACAGAATTCTGAGCACTTAGTAAAGAGACTCTTTTCACATCTGCTCGCAAGCCATTCTCACTCGGGACAATATATGGAGTGTAAAGATCTTTGATCGAAGAACAGTATTTCCCAAACATCGCAGCGGATTTTCGATCAGCATAGCACTCATGAGGACCTCTGCCAAGCCATTCAACGTACTTAAAATCAGTAGTACACTTTATTCTAACACCAACTCTAGGCAAGGGTGGAAGAGCACGAAGTTTTTGCGCTTTAAGTCGAAGGGTAAGAATCCCCTCTGATAAAACATGTTCCATGTCAACTTTTATTGTTGCTCGTGCCTGAAGTCCATCAGGAGCAAGTATATAAGAGTTTTTTATGAGAAAATGTTCAGAACTGAAGTCAAACTCGAATACGGGACTTTGTATTGATTGCAGCCTGTCCAAGCCTGCTTCTGACCATCTACGAAAATATGATATTTCTTCTCCACCACGATCGTTGTCTGTACACGCTCGCCAGAAGCATGGATAAATTGGTCCATCAATAAGCACTTTTGCACGAAATTCTATGCTGTGAATGCAACCAGCGAATACACCATGTTTCGTGAATTTGACACGAAGTCCATTACTGTTTGATACCTCCAACAAATCTTTGGTTTGTTTCACAAATACTGATACAGTACTCATGGTAGGACGCTGTACAGGTGTCTCATTCAACTGATAAAACTTGGGGAGAATCAACTGTGATGATGCTACTTGGAAATTTGCGCGCGCCCACATACAGTCTTTTCGTAACACAGAAATAAAGTTCAGTAATGCAACTGAAGAAGTTTTGACACGCTGCAAGTGTGACGCTTTATTTAACAGTGCAAATATATCCAAAATATAATTGTGCCCCGGTTTAATATCAGGTAGTTCGACCATGATTTCAAATAATTTAGAACCATCACTCGAGAAAGTATGCAGTGTGGTTTTCAGTGAATCAAGTGATCGGAGATGAAACCAGTTTCTTACGAGAACTTTTTCATACTTTCCAGCGGAAAGCCACTCAAACGTTACCGGTTGCTGCAAAAACTTTACTTCGTGCATGGCCGGATGTACCTTTCTATCTGGGAAAAGCAGGCCATTTATACAAAATTGGCTGTCATTTGGCGCATCACAAAAATCACCCCCATAAGCCCAAAACTGACGACCAGCATTATCAACTGAGTTCAATCCCTGGTCAACTAGGTCCCAAATAAAGCCACCTTGCAAGTTATTTTGCTTTCTGAATTCCGACCAATATTTGCTCAAGCCACCATTACTATTGCCCATGGCATGTGAATATTCACATAGTATCAACGGCCGCTTTTCTTTTGCATTTGATGTTAATGTGCGGCATGTGCCAACACGCGCGTACATGGGGCAGACTACATCTGTGCATGAGGTTCGTGATCCACCGCCCTCGTACATAACAGGCCGAGATGGATCGTATTTCTTGACCCATTCAACCATAGTTCTATGACTTTTACCGCAGCCTGATTCGTTACCGAGTGACCAAAAAATTACACATGTATGGTTAAAATCTCGTTGAACCATTCTGGTAAAACGCGACATAAATGCATCGCGCCAATCACTTTCATCGGCTAAAAAAGAGGTCGAGTGTAATAGTGACTGAAAACCGTGAGTCTCAATATTCGCTTCGTCGACAACGTAAAGCCCATACTCGTCACAAAGATCATAAAATCGAGGGTGGTTTGGATAGTGCGCTGTGCGCACAGCATTAAAATTATTCTGTTTCATGAGCAGAATATCTTGGAGCATTAAATCTTCACTCACGCATTTACCATTCATAGGGCAGTGCTCGTGTCTATTGACACCTTGAATGATAACTGGCTTACTGTTCACTAAAAGTTGTCCATCACAAACTCGTACATCGCGGAAACCTATTCTGCAAGCTTCGCAATCAATTTCTGTTGCATCTGATGAGAGAAGACTGACTATAACGCAGTATAGATAGGGTGATTCGGCCGACCACTGCGTTATATCAGAAACTGTAGCGCGCAGTTCAACCAAACAATAGCAATCAGTTTGAACACCAATTTTATTCCCATACTGGTCACTTTCAGAAATAAAATCCTCCCTCGGAATATCGGCAATACACTCAACTCGAACATCATCCTCTGCATCGACTATCGATACTTTCGCAGTAAATTTTTGAGAGATATCAAGTACTTTCGTAGATACTTTCAATTTCACAGAGACTGTTCCTTCATTATTAGACTGCGAAGTGTTCACTTCATAATTTGATATGAACATAGCAGGCTTCACATAAAGCCAAACATCGCGGTGAATGCCGCTCATCCACCAATGATCTTGATCTTCCATATAACTACCATCGGACCAGCGCATCACTTGTACAGCAAGTACGTTCACTTCTTGCAAACTTTCTGTAACGTCAAATTCTGCAGGCAGTCTACTGTCCTGAGAGTAGCCTACGTATGTGCCATTAATCCAGCAAATGAAAGCAGAATCAACGCCGTCGAATGTGAGAAAAATCCGTTGGCCATTGATCAACCAAGAAGCTGGAATTGTGAAATTTACCCTGTAGCAACCTGTTGGGTTCTCGCGCTCTGTACCTTGAGGTGACCACTTCCAACCACCCAAAAGCGTAGTTGCATCTGAGGTGCGCTGAAACGTACCAATTCGTCGTGCAACCGGAGGGGTCATAGGGAAAGGATATTGAAAGTTTGTATATATGGGTTTATCATATCCTTGGCACTCCCAGTTGGAGGGTACAGGAATGTAGTCCCAGCAAGCAGCGTTGAATGCGCTCTCCATGAAACCTCGGGGCACGTTTTCGGGAGATTGTGCGAGGTAGAATCGCCATCTACCGTTTAAGATTTGTAAACGGTCTAAATTCTTCAAACTAGACCGCGGGCCCCCTGTTTTCCAAAATCTCCTTGCCGTGCTCATTGTTGAAAAAGAGTACAAAGGAACGTGACCAACCCTGCAAACACAAACTCAGCAGAGCGGGCAAATATTAAGATGCGATATTTTACCTCTTATTTCTACCCGTTATTCGGGGATTTTCCCAGTCTTGTACTGCCTGCTGGCGTCTCGTTACCTGAAATTGGAAACTCAATTTGTTTGACTAACTGTCTTTCCCATAAGATACCCTTGTATACATATTTCTCATTCTCATTGTCATTCTCATGTGTAAATTGTACATCATATCTGTGCAGTGAATTAGGTACGAAGCGCCATGCAATCGCCAAGACCAGCACTCTATCAGGAAGCATATCGATTGAATGCCCGCCACATTGACTAGCCAGTGAAAGAGCCGTCTACACCACATGTCTGGCATGAAAGTAAAACAAGAGTCCTATCGTATGAGTCTGGCAGTCTGTATCGTCGTTGCTATACGTGTGTGGTACGTTGTTACTGGAACCCGACAACATGTATGTCAGTGAACGTCAGCGCGCGACCCAAACAGTGGTGTGCGCTTGAGAAAATAGCGCTTTTGGACCCTTTTAGTCTTTCGAAACGAGTATTCGAAACGAGTTCGATCGAGCGCACGCAATATAAATGCGAACGCTGTATTACCGGTACTAGTTGTCTAGTTGCAGCTATGGGCAATTTTCGTATTGTATGACTATCTACTATCTACTATAGTATATAGGTAGACACGGTATGACTGCTACCAACGCTGGATGAGAAAGTCCGTATTCTGCCGATCCTAAGCACTTGGCCGTACCATATTTGTACCAATTGTAACCTAGGCAGTTTACTGCTGGGTTACCAGGACACGGATATCAAAAAGTTCGCTATAAAAACGCCCGACAGGCGCCGCCTCACAACCACACGCGCCAAGATCACGCACACTCAACAACAATGCGTTTTTAACACCTTGTGCAAAGTTCTAGCGCCGCGCGTCGCGCATCGACGACGACAAGTGACTAATTCAAAACGCGTTAATTAGTCCCTGTTTTTGAGTCACGAATTGGTCAAGGGTAATCGATTTTTCCACGCGTCGTGGTACACGAAAGCATGTATAGACGTGTTGAGCCTTTCAAACGCGTCATGTTCTACACAGAAATGAATCGTTTTGCGTCTTTCGTGCTCTGAGTCGACCGTAAAGTGAGTTCTCATGCCCCCAATTGATTCTGTTGAGCCAAGGCGCGCGCGCACGCACCGTTACACGCGTCAGGACGTTTCTGATGTAGCGGTTTATGTCTTATAAGATACATATGTTACACAAACATGTCAATTGTCATTCACATGTTGTTGCTACAGTGATACAGTCAAGATACAATCGCCTATGTGCGTCGGCGTTCACGTGTGTTGCTCCAGAGTCACACGACGGCTATCGATGTGCCGGAGTAGTTCGTTTTCTAAGATGTACCAATCCAATTCTGACCAGTGATTTCGCGAATTGGTATGAAACTTTACACCTTTCCAAGGAAATTCCTTTGTTTTCCGATTTCAGTGTTGTGTAACTGTGGTGCGTTCACCTTTGCGTCGAACAACGCAACGCAGCGCGGTGCGTCCATTTCTGTAAAAACAGATGACGGCTAAGCCCGGGTATTTCCCCATGCGCGTCCGCGGCTTCAAACGTGGCGCTCTCTGACCTCTCACGAACCGTGAGTCCATGCGCATAATAACATCTAAGACGTGAAAGAGGAACGTGTTTTGACCTCGCGTCGAGCGGCATTGTGCACACGCCCACACCTGTTTTGAAGTGCTCCAGGCCTTGTCTTTCGTGGCGAAGAACTTCCCAAAGCAGAGCACTTGTTGCAGTCTTTTCCTGCTGTCTTTACGTTCAATGACGAACTTCCAAAAAGCGTAGTAAATCTAGTCCACATCGATGACGACGTGTAGTTAATACCTAGTGACATACCAGCCTCGTTTAACTCCGTCACCTTCGTATCTGCAAATATACGCCCGCCTGACATGTGCAGTGTGCGCTGCAACGTTTTCCACGCACTGATTCAACTGGATGTTTCGTATGGCTCTTAAGTGCTCCACAGAAATATCTTCGTCCTCGTTTGTCAACGTCACCTGTAGTAAATCTACAGCCTTCGCTGCGCACTAACGACTTCAACGACTTCAACGCATCGCGATAATTTTCATGCAGTCCTCGGCCTATTCGCGTACCAGTACTTGTGCGAATCGACACCGTCGGTGGTTTCCGGTCATGATAAACGACTATGGCATTTGTTCGTTATCGACAGGACCCGTCAGCGCTCAGCGTGGCTCCGCTTACGGTGGCGCCAGTCCGTGACGTGCTGTGCCGTGACAGACTACCCACCGTTAGTTCTAGCTGGCGAACTAGACCTTGGGCGTGTCAAGGTCGGTCACACCGTGTGACCATACAAACGCAAGCGCGCGTCGCATCCTTGCGCAACTGCGCAAGGCTGTCGATTGAAACGTCCAGAAACGCAAACAGTTTTGCATTTATGGCCACAGAGCGCGTTTGTCAACACCTTACACGACGTCTTATGCCGTCGTCGCTTCAGTCGTCGGCGTTACGAGCTTCCCATCCCTCGTAGTTTGGATACAAGCAAGCCTTGTTATTCATGAAGAAGGTGTTGATGATGATATCAGACGAGTTTGTGGCGTGTTTACCGTATTCAAAAACGTATAGTGTTTGGAGTAAGACCAAATTAAGATAAAGTGTGTAAAATTCTGAGGTCTTATCAAAAGTAGGACTACGATATAGCTAGAACCTTTACATTGGTAGAATCATCAGGAGATCGCTAAAAAGAGCGTATTCTATTAACACTCCTCCCTATTTTAAGAAGGCGTCAGGGACCAATCGAAAGGATGGTCGACCAGACACACAGGATA
>WMKK01000004.1:240701-280534 GCA_012295225.1 Ostreococcus mediterraneus
TCACGACGCAACGCGAATTATCAAGATTTAAAAGCATACAAGTCAGCGAGAAGTTTTTTTAAGCCCATGTGGCGATTTTTAGCGCGATCGCCCGCGTCCTCGCGCGTCGACGGCGATTGGGAGAATGAGTTTGTATGCACTTGTGATGCGCTCGCAACACCACTTCAGGCGACGTGGTAGCGACGCGAGATGTCATTAGTATAGCACATATCATACATTAATTACAAGTCTATATCATATTCTTTCATTTACACATCAAGGACTCGGCTCTTGGATTGGTTGTGCACGCGAAGACGGGAAGAGTAAATTGAGATCAATTTCACGCCCGTCGTCAACGTCATCCTCTTCACCTTCGGTTTCAACGACGTGTTCATCTCCAATGTCCATTTCGAACACGCATTTCAAATAATCTTCTTAAATTTCAACCTTGAACGCTTCCGCGAGCTGTTCCTTTTCAATCCTTGCTGTGGTGGTTGCTCAAAGATGACCGTGTGACACGTCTCGAGTTGGTCACGCGTCAGCCTCTTAACGCGTTTGTGATGTCAAAGATCTCCAAAAGTATTCAAAAACTGAAGTCCGGTCGCTCGAAATTATTATTTTTACTTGAGGATCGGGTACTTCCGGGCGTTTCCTTAAGTTTGACGTCCCTCTTTGGCATGTTTTGTAAACTTTGTTGCAACGACGCCGCGAGCTCCTCCAGGGAAGTTCCATATGCCGGCTACACGAGACGTTCTTGTGCTCGAGATCCATGGTTGCACACAATGGAGTTTTCAACTCCTCACCGTGCAGAGGTCAACGTAAAACCTCTAAAACATGTGCCTCACTGATGGTTTGACAAGTGCGTCAGTCCAACCAACTGGAACGCGAAACGACCAGGTAAAACAACTGCGTAAGAATTACCAAGCGACTCGCAGAAAAAGACGACGAGACCGGCTGAAAAGTAGAAAACAATGAATAAAGTACAGTTAGAAGTTATTTTACAATAGGAATGTGAGAAGCGTGCGGCGCGGTATGAGGATGTACACAAAGTGCATACAATCTCATCGAGGGGATGCGGTACATTCGAGCGCACTAATGACGCTAAACGTTGTCGATTTGCATCGAAACTTTTGTGGTGTGCGTGAAATTATCAATACGTGTGTGTACACGTCAAAACATGGCGTCGATCGCGGTTACGTGCGAGTTATGGCGCGCGACGAGTTTGTATGCACTTAAATATGAGAAGCCCTAAGAGTAATTCCACCCAATATTTGATTTTGTGTATGGGTTAAAATTACTAAAACCGTTCTTATGGTTCTTAAAATTACTCAATATTGTATTTTCATTTTTACGTCTTTTTTATTCCATAGGAATTGTTATACGGCGGTTAACTGCTTCCAAAGACTTGGCTTTACTGCTTCACAGACGCGAGTGTTAAAAGCCCGGAAGCAAACCGTGCAACTGAAGTAGGCATCGCTTTGACGATACTGCCATAATCTCCCGTTTTATATATTGTCCGTAGCATCGACGGCGTTCAACACATCGAAATGTGGCCTACAACTTTGCCGTCCATATCAAGTTTGATCATTCTTGACAACGAGGGAAGACGTTTGGCCGCAAAATACTATGAACCTGCGTGGTAAGAATTCTTTACGAACACCCTATAGAACGTAGCGAATGATTCTAAAATACTTAAACTCACACTCACATAGGAAAAATGTTCAGAAGCAAATGAGCTTTGAAAAACTAATTTTTAGCAAAACCAGTCACTCTACGCAACACGAACTTGACGTACTCGTTCTGGACAACAGCCTGGTAGTTTATCGATGTGCTAGTGATTTTCAAATCTATGTGACTAGTTCAAGTTCCGAGAACGAAGTTATCATCGCCACCGTTTTGCACGGACTGTATGGTGCGCTATCACTTCTCACCAACGGGCTATTGGAAAAGCAGATCCTTCTCGAACACTTTGATGTGTGCATGCTAGCTATCGACGAACTCATAGACGAGGGTATCATTCTCGAGATCGATCCGGATGGTATTTATCAACGCGTCTGCATGCACGATTCGACATCAGAGCTCGCTGGAATGGAACACCCACTCTCACAGGCACTTGCAAGTGCTCGTGAACAGATTTCACGAAATCTTCTCAGGTAGTTTTCGAGCGCACGAGCATTGGCGGGCAGTTCATGTAAACCGCTTTTCTGTAATAACATGTGGGCAGGCTAGGTTATGAAACTAAAATTCTCATTGCCTTCAGTAGCTTTCGCAGGAATGCGGCTATTTTTTCTTACGCAAAAGGTTGCCCATTTCCTCACGTTTTTTCTTTCCTCTCAAGTGCGTACCAAGCTGTTCAAAGCGAATCGTCAGTATACAAAAATATTCGTGCGAATCCAAGACAATATTTTTCACATCAATCGCGACTGTACTGAAGTTCAAGCGCACCGTCTTGGGACGTTAAGTACGTCGAATTCACCCAGAGAGCGCGAGAAAACCCTAAAACGATCAGCATACCTTTCTCTTCGCAAGCTTCAGGGCTCGCTTGTCTCGACCGGTCTTGAGAAGCTCCATGAGACGTTTCTCGTACGGTGCAGAGCCCGCGACGTCGCGGATTAGACTACGAATCATACCAACTCGCTTGCCACAGCGCTGAATGAGAAGAAAAACAACAAAGTTAGTACGAGAGCGACGAATAAACACGTTGGCTTACCCCCTTGCGCGAACCAGGGCGAGGAGCCAAGGTTCTTGCGGTGACAGCGTGACCCTTCGAAAGACCAACTGAGATTCCCTTCGTCATAATTGTCGCGGATTTGTGAAGAGTTATGCCACAACCCTCCACACCTCGACCGCCGCCTACGTTGCGATGCGACTTCAGCGACCAACTCGAGGCGAGTACAAAATACACGAATAGCGTTACCGCCATATATCGTTGAATATGACTAATGATCGAAGAAGTGATGTGTGTTATACCACTCGCAAGACTATCTGAGTATGTGCCAAGATAGCGTGACATCGCATATTCCAGTGATTTAACGGTGTACTACTTCAATATCAAAGTAGCATCTATTACGAAGTTGAAAATCTTTTGAAATTATAACATGCACGATTACAACAACGAATAGACCATCGCAACGCTATAATATGTGATGAGTAAATTATATCGGACGATAATGGATCACGGGAAATTCTCGTCTTTTTCTTTGCTCGACTTTTTAACAGACTCGTTGCTGGCTCAACAAACCTGGCAGTCAACGACACCGAGGGAAGGTTTCACAACCTCGAAGTCGCCTTGCTACGCGCTCTATGTCGGATTTATTGCACATAGTTCAATTACGTACAGTGGCACAGGTACGAAGCATGCTGGTTCTATAATTTCGTCAGGTACTTGAACGATCTACCGCAGGTTTGTGGCGCAACATTCACGGTGAGAAAGCAGAGCACTGAGCTGTTAAGTCAGCTTTTAGTACGGTATTTACGACCAAGATTGATCATGCAAGTGTTTTACATAAATGAATCCAGCCATATAGTCGAGCTTGCTCTCAGCGCAAAAGATATTGCAACTCTCGAGGTATGGCGTTTCTACTACTATTATTACGTTACGTTACGTTGTGAGCGCTGAGTTAGGGTCGAACTTGTATAAACACGGAAGATGTATTGAAGGTAACGGGTAGTTTTCAAAATCTACGGGATTACGTAGAATGCGAAGGCATGCAAAGCCAAACAAGTTGTGCAGCACTGAGCCATGTGACAGCACGCAAAAGGCCGAAGGTACGCTAGAAAACATATACTACGATTTTGCACATTAACGGAATATAATAGTTGAGACCCACGCTTGCGGAAGTCAGAGAGGAGTGTCCCAAGTATGTACCGACTTTTCTACCTGTGATGCACGACAAAACTCGCTTCCTGCACCCCGAAGTGCTTCATGCTAGAACACAAGGTACAACCAGAAGCTCGACAAGTCATGTGTTTCAAGAACAACTCGTGGGTTTGCGACAAGGCCATGAAGCCCTTTCAAGGGAATCCGGCATAGGTTTAGCAGAAGTGTGAGCACTTTTACTTTCAACCCTCGTCTTTTAGCTGATGGATTCTTCGATACAGGAAAACTACATCAACAATATTGCGCGCCGATGGAAATAGAGCTCTTCGAGGCCACCAGGCTGAAAAACCTGTCGTCAGTAAAGCTGACGGTCTCATCAGCGGCTCCTTTCCAGTTTTAGATAATTTCTAGTTCGCCTAACTTACGTTTGAAGTAATCTGAATACATGCTAGTTTGATTTTATGCAGAAATTGTTTCTATTACATTGTACCTCATATTTCGTCGAGGTGTTCAGCAAGTGAAACTGCACGCAATGGATGTCTCAACTTGTCTATTGCAGACGTCTCAATCTGACGAACACGTTCGCATGAAAGCCCATATGTGTCACCAATATCTTTCAGAGACATGCTTTTGCCATCAGGCCCCACTAAGCCATAATGCATTCTCAGTATGTTCCTCTCCCTTGTTGGTAAAGTAGACAAGATAATGTCAAGCTCATCCTTAAGAATCCCAGTCTTCACTGGGCTTAAAGGTTCGTCAACGAAGGAATTTCTATCAATAAATTCACTCTCGTGATCACCAACCTGTTGATCGTCTAAACTTAAAATCGCTTGAGAAGAGCTCTGCAACAATTTGAGGTTATCTAAAGTTATTCCTAACTCTTTTGCGAGAAGCTGCGTAACGTAAACGACGAGGATGAGTCTTGCTGACACAGAAATGCGTTTAATATGTTTACCTCTGCATTTGGCTTCTTTCCCAATTTTATCTCCAAAGAGGCACTTAGTTTGAGCGCTCGTACCTACGAAACGGTTCAGCTCTGAGCATAATACATTTTCAAAATCCTACCATGCTGTCACGCACGTGGACTGGAAGTCGGATTGTCCTTTGCTGTTCAGTTACGGCACGGGAACACGCCTGACGTATCCACCAATGTGAGTATGTTGAAAGTTTGAAGCCTTTCGCTGGATCAAACTTTTCTATGGCTCTAATAAGACCCACAATACCTTCTTGCACTAGATCGTCAAAAACTATACCCCTTCCCGTATACTTTTTTGCAACGCTTATGACCAAGCGTAAGTTATGCTCGATCAGCACCTTTTTCGCTGTTCGCGAAAGCTTTATTATCGATGAGACGTCGTGCTCAGACTACACATACGTTTGTCAAATCTACTACATACTAAGAATGCATATCGAGTTACCAGTCCAGAAATTTCAGTTAAATGTTGCAGGTCAGCCACTGCACTAGTACTTGAGCACATCTCTTCTCGTAGCTTACGGAGTCTATTTCCCCGTTGTATGAAAAGAGTAAGTTCTAGCTCATCCTCTTTCGAAAGAACAGATGTGTGACGTATTTGACTCAGGAAAGCCGAAAATCCTTGCACCTACGTTTTGACAAGCTGTTAACATCTGACGGACACATGAATCGCGGTCTTACTTGATAACTTCTCACACAGTCATTCACTTGAGCTGACTGCACGAAGTTGTGGGAGCTCGAGGTTGCCGAATATTCAATCTGTGACGAAATTTGTAAAGGCAGATTGAAATCAGAGCGAAGTACACTTACTCTGCCGAGTGACCGAGTTTCACGACCTACTTTAACTTTGTTGGTTGAAGGTGTAGAGTCTTTCATTGTCGTTGCCGTCTTTCTCTTGAACGGCCCTCGGCTGGTTCGACCGTTTCCTGATGCTGTCACCCGCTTTGATTGACGATAATTCAGGCGACAGTGCCCCGCTCGAGCTAATATCAGGAAGCTATTGTGCTGTACTTCAAGTTGTGAATGCAGTGTACAAGCTGCACCTGGTGAGGAGGGTTGCTTGAAAGAAAGTACATGCATAGCAACAAGTTTATGCTCTACAACACGAGATCGTTGCTCAAAATTGCACTCCGCACTATCTACTCACGAGTATGTTTAGCGCGTCAGTCAGATATGTCGCCGAAGTTGGACGGTTCAGCAGCATGTATTTCGCCCGCGCGCAGGATATTTTGTGTTCGGTCTTTTATTCCTACCATGAATGGCGTATCGTTTACTAAAGTCATTGACTCTAGAGTATGTGGTGCGAATATTGAACTATAGTCTCTTAATATGTGTAAAGTATGATCTACGAGCTCCTGCGAGACCTCCTAGTAGCAGCTGCGAGCTACGATGCCCTAATATCTCGTTGACTACACAGTTACCAGATTGCAAATCAAAGAAAACTGCAGCAGCAGCAGCAGCAGCAGCAGCAGCAGCAGGACGGGTCCCACGGGTCGGCGGCTGCGCAGTCTAGGTTCTTAAGGCAACTCCAAATGCGTGCAGGTCGAGAAGCAAAAGTAGGAGTATATATGAAAAAGGGGTGCGTGAAACTTCGGGTCTGTTGAGAATATTATGGCAAGTTCCCTTACAACCAGATACTCAAATAAAACGTACGGTTGTGCAACTGTTAAGCGCTCTGAGAGATTCAAGAGATTAGAGACTATCGCCAAGAGCAAAATAGAACGCAGTGATAACCATGATAACCAACAAATATGCACTCTGCAACCCAAAGCAATTGATAGCACAAACTTCTCAGAATATGGACAGGTAAATTTTACCACGTTCTTGACTTCGAATAACGACTTCATTTCTTACTATAGATCGCTAGCTGGCAAAAGGACGGTGAAATTTTCAGTGAGAAGGTAACAAAAGTTGACTGTCGCATTTAAATGAAAATTTCCAACTAGAAAACTCAAGGACTTGCAACTGAAAATATGTTCGGACATACCTCGCCTTTATATATTCCGAGTTGAGAATAGAGGTCTGAGTTTTAACGCCATAACATACCACGGAAACGTCACGCAGTGCCTTATGGGGCTAAGTGTCGAGCCTTGGTGTGATTTCAAACACGCGACTGTCCTCGTTGAGTCCTAAAGCTCTTTCATAGGTACTTGGCTGTTTCTACAGCAACGATGTCTTTAAGCGAATTCCCAAGTACTAAAGATGTAGAGGTTTTCCAAATTCCTAGTAAGTACAGTGCAATAGAAGGACCTTTGATCTCAATCTGAAGGATAGGTAATGTGATCGTCAAATTAAATGTAGGAGTGTGGCATGCGGGTCCTTTTTTTGAGGTGAGACAGTGGTTTAATTGCATCTGATATAGTGTTTGACAACTCAACAGAAGAGCACACATATGGATTTTTTGAACTTGGAACTCAGTGACACGAATATTGAAGATCACAACACGCACTCTTATGTCACTGAAAAAATCAGTTTTCACATCACGCCGGTGCAAAAGTGACGTCAACAAGTTCATATTTTTGTTCATCATGTAAAGACAGGAAAAAACTAATAAGACTAATTTGTTTTTACACGAAAATATTTCACTGCACTCAGCGCATTCGCTCAAGAAGTAACCGCGAAGAGTAGCGCCCTACCACGCGCATTTCCAACAACCAACTCCGTACTCTCACGATTGAAATCACTACTAAACACATAACCCAAGGGTGTTGTGCTAGTCGGCCAATTTGAAATAGTGTATCCAGTTGAAGTGTCGATAATTCGAAGAGCATCTTTGGAATAATATGATCATACATCAGCAACGTTGAGTGCGTGGCAATTACCTTTTGTTTTGCTCGAACTAATCAATAACATTTTACCATCGTGACTAAAGTGCATGCAATCTATCCCAGTATTTAGACTCGTGTTTATCTATAAAAGATACATTAGAGGGCAGTTTCATATTTAACGTTAGACTCACAAAGGGAGTAATGCTTGTCTCTGTAGTATCTCCTTGCCTATTTTAACGGTCACAATGCTTTAAGGTAGGGAACTATGCATTAATACCATCTAGTGTAATATGCTGCAGTACCATTGGTAGTTCCAACCGCAAGCAGATCTTTTTCGGCATTTAATAGAAAGGCATGCAACAGAGGAGGAGACTTACCGTTGTTCCTTGAAAGAGCAACCGTCACTGCGTTGGTCACCTCATTACTAAATAGCTGCTGTTTGCACCTGTGCATTCGCAAATCCCTTGAAGTTCCTCAAAATCTAATATAGAAGTTCATCAACTGCAACACTCACCAGATGTTTATGGTTCCTTGACTGTTCACAGTCACCAAGTCTTTGCCATCAGAGCTAAATACAGCCCCTTTGACATGACCATTTGAGTTTAAGGTGGCGACTTTACAGCGCGATTGGAGATCTGCAATTCCGACTCGCCCTTGTCGACCAAGTACACACACCATTGTCCTACTATCTCGTTCACCAAGCTATCATATGATTTTAATAAAATTGGCCTGTTTACGTTGAATATCCATACCACAAAGGAACCAGCATCCCAGCTTTCAGCTGTGCGAAACATTGCAAGACGATCAATAACATTCGTTTCAATGTTTAATTGAAAAAGACCGCGTGCGCTGGCCATTAAGATCTTCGTTGACATGTTCAAGCTAAGTGGAGTCTTAAATCACAATGAAGCTTGCCTTGTTACTGCCACTTGGCAAAAAGTCCACCTTTTGTACTGGTGCATTCTGATTGCAACGCATGTTAAAAGCAAATAGAAAACAACAAACTATTTATACCATGTTATGAAATGATCCTAACATGCTGTAACTAGGGTCGCTGTGCTCTCTAACAAAGATACGGGCATGTCCATCACTACCGCCTGTTAACAACAACTTTCGTTTTTCCATTTTAGTTTTACGCATCTTGATAAGCCTGTTGTATCTTACTCTTCCAGTTTTATCAAATTTAGTACTAGACACAACTCCAGCGCTTGGGCAAGATACATTGGCGTCTACCAGTTTAGTGAGACTCAATCGCTTTCTTCGGTTCAGTATACGGTTGCTGAGTCCAGTGGCGAATGCTGGGGTTACCGGGCCATTATCCACGGCCCACTTTGGTCTGAAGAATTTGCTAAGTATGATACTGATAAAAATGCCTTCAACTTCTTACCTTTTTTGAGTGACTAACTTGAGCTTTTTCTCAGCACCGTCGCAAACGAGTCGGCGCACTTTTTGAGTTTCCGAAACTTGAGCGCCGTCGTTAGAACGGTCTTCGCTAATGAACCCGTCACGCATATTCAAAGGAGATGATCTCACGATTTTTGCGCTACGATAAGCAGATTCACGCTTGAGGTGTTTGATTGACGCCCAAGTGTCGCAGCCGCCACACTGGCCACCGGTCCTTTCGTTGAAGTGGACAAGTTTTTCAAGTTGCAAAAGCCAATAACATATAATACATCACGAGCGTCTGCGTGTTCAATTCTTAATATTTTATGGTGTGTGCTAGAAGTATTGCCAATATTAATATCGATAATATGAAAATAATACGAGGAGAAAAACAGAGCGTGCTAGATTGCACATAGATAAAAAAGCAAACTCAAACCTGGGATTTCGCCTATCATCTTAAATGTGCTGGCAATAAGGTCCACAATATTTTGAAACGGCGTCGCGTTTTGCAAAATATCAAAATTTTATTCTAGAATTTTGATTTTTTCGGGAATTTCAAAATTTTCCTAAAAAATTCGCTCGAACGCGCGGCTACCATCCGACGAACGACGCGCCCGGCTCTCGATGCGGGTGACTAGGGTATAGAATTTTCGGGCGCCCAAATCGAAACTTCGGGGCGAAATCGAAACTGTCGCGAGTCCCCCCCCCTCGCCYGGTCCTGACTCGTCGCGGGCGCCGCGCGCTCGGACCCGCGGCGTCCGCGCGATCGAAACTTCGCCCGAGATCAAGCGGTGAAATCGAAACTTCGCCGAGTCCCTCGACGAGCGATCGCCACCAGGGGCGCGTCCGCGCGCGGGTTCTTAGATCTCCTTAGATCTGTGAATCTCATCGCGCGCGCCGTCGGATCGCGCGCGAGAGCGGGGCGGGGGCGTCATCGCATCTCTCCGAGCACGCGTGGCGCACTACAAAATCAGGCGGGGAGTGACGATTGGCGTTACAAGGCGATGCGCGCGCCTAAAGGACGAGGCGCGGGCGCCGGCGCCGCGCGGGCGCGCCGCGGGCGCGAGGGCGAAGGGCCGGCGTCCCAAGGTCGCGCTCGGGGCGGCGCGCCGTCGGACGCGCGCGCGGGTGGGGTCTCGACGCCTGGCTCGAGACGTGGCCACGCTGCGAGCAGACTGCAGCTGTTCGCGCTCGCAGCGCGCACGTCGCCTTGCTCAGTCCCAACCAGTGGGTCAGCGGGTTGTTCGGTGCGCCAGCTGCTACGAAACACGAGCGCGTGACGTACTGCGGCGCTCACGCGCCCGAAGAGGTGCGCGACGCGCTAGCGTCATGCCCATCCAGGCGCCAGCGAGAGGCCGTCGCCGACAGTTGGTGCATGATCCTCTACGCCATGCATCGGGTGCACGACGAGGCCCGCGCCCGCGCGTTCCCAGCGCGGGGCGGTGCACTGCCGCTTGTGTCCGCACACGAGGACGACCGCTGTTCTCCGTGGCGAACGCCGTTCTCGACGCTCACCGTACCCGAGCTCAAAGACTTGCTCAGGAAGCAAAGAATGCGCGTCGGGGGCTCCAGGGACGAACTCCGCGCGCGCGTGTGCGCGGTCGTCGTCGACGCGCGTGTGTAATGAAGTAATGCGACTCAAGCAAGCAACCTCACGTCGTCTCCGTCGCGCGCGCGTCGTCGTCGTCGTCGCGCGCGCGCGCGCTCGGATGGCGTCGCGCGGGCCCGCGTCTTTTGTGGAGTTAAATCCGCGCGCGCCGTGGCCGAAACGGGGTTCGGGGCGCGAAATCGAAGGTCCCCGCGGCGCGACCAATCGGGACTCCAGGGCGCGAGGACTCCGATTCGGGCGGTTTCGGTTTCGATTCGCCCAAAAACGACTGGCCCCGGGATTAGATCTCCAGGGTTTAGGACATGTGAACGTATCCAACCTGCAACTGCCAAGAAAGTCCAAACAGCCCTGAAGGTACCCAATGCACCTTGCGACGTCGAGTAAGCGCTTTAATCTCGTTGTAACGACTTTACCGCATGCTTAAATCGCTCCCTACGCCTTCGCTTTCGCTCTCACACGCGTGCGCGACGCTTTGATGTCGTTTACGCGCCGTTTTCGACACTTTTGCGACGAATTGTAAAACCACCCCTTGCCACCACAACGTTTCAAAATTTGAGTGAATTTTGCAAAATATCGTGATATTTATTCTGAAATTTCGCTAACGCGAAATTTCAGAATCCAAAATAATGGACCTTAGCTGGCAAACGAGGGATGCCCGGCGGAAAAATTTCCAAACGACTGCCCTCGCACCTCAGCGACTAAGCTCTTGGCGAATACGACATTCATTGTCTTGGTTACTACTGACTGATTTCAGCGTCCGTCTCGAATCATTCGAAATGCTCGAACTATATGCGCGCTCATAGGGGCTAGAGCAACAAGACAAAGACTGCAAGTCAACGTTCTATTACCGTTACTTCGATGTGTCAAAAACTTCCGCTACACGAAACGGCTGGCCCTACCTCAAACAGAACACGTCCATCTATTAAACGCACACAAAACAATAAAGAATTTCATCGCATACCTCGGAGTCATGTAAGTGTACGAATACCAACAAAGCAAAAACATAGTTCTGTGCGTCGAAAAGTTTTGGTCAAAGCTTTATGTGAAAATCAGGGGTTCGATGGATTAAATGAAGCGTACCTAAGTCGTACAATAGAAGCGAGTTGTTCGAGTGTGGATAAAATGTATCATTTTCTCCCGAATTTCTTAGGTATGACTCCGACTTCCCCTCTTTCAGTGGTCGATACTCCATATGACTTGATTCCACTCTTCAATAATGTGTTGGCACTTGTGGTCGGATTCGTAGCGGGTGCAGTATTCGTTGGATTACAGATGAGCATAAAACAAACAAAGCGTACGATGCAGTCGAACACTAGGCAAGCCCTTGCCGAAATCAGCATTCTTGATGAAGAGGAAATCCGAGAACTCCTCGGTGAACTACCATCCTGGTTGGCCTTTGACAAATTCGAGCGTGGAGGTTGGATAAATAAAGTCGTGTCTGCTGCTTGGCCATATTTAGACGAAGCGACATCAAATGTAATTGTCGGCGTCCTCGATCCGATTCTTCAAGCAACTCGTCCGAGCTTCTTGACGACACTTCGATTCGAACGCTTCTCTTTTGGTAGCGTACCAGCTACAATTGAAGGGGTCAAAGTTTACGAAAACACAGGAGATGCCGTTGAAATTGATCTTCAAGTATTTTGGGCTGGAGATCCAAATGTCATACTTGGTGTTCGAGCAGCTCAAGACACGCTCGCAGTTCCAGTATCTCTCACCGAAATCCAATGTAAATTTACGCTCCGTCTAATTTTTGCACCTTTAATCGGCAAGTTTCCATGTTTTGGAGCATTGACGATCACGCTTACAGAAGAACCAGAGCTGGATTTCGATTTAAGAGTTGTGGGTGGCGATATTACTCTCCTTCCAGGTTTAGCTCAGCCCTTAAGAACCTACATTAAAGCTTTAATATGTTCTTACCTGGTTTGGCCACGGTGCATCACAGTCCCAATACCCGGAACAGGTTACTCGCTTCCTGCTATGATAGATAACTCTCGTACAGGTTTACTTCAAATTGAAGCTCTTTCTCACGATGCGCTCTCAGATAATCCCGGTGAACTTGGTCTAGAAGTGTGCTGGCCCGGTACAGACATAATTGAGGAGGAACGTGTGAAAGCGCTACCTGACGGCATGATGCTTACATCGAAGCCAATCAGTCTTTTAGTCAATGATGCACGGCGGCAAGTGCTTCGACTCAAGTGGTATAGCTCTATAGTACAGGGCGATATCGCTGACCAAGAGTTGGAATTACAAAGCGAAGCGACAGTTGTCCTGGACGACCTCGTGCGTTTGAGCCTATTCAACGAAGCAGCGATAGACGACATCAAAGGCAACTGGGGTCCAGTCACAATAGCGGTGGAGTTGGATCCTGTGGATCTGAAGTCAACAGTCGCTGTTGTCGACAAAAGATTTCAGAGAATAAATTCATTAACGCGTAAAACGAAATCTGTACTGAGCACAGTTTGGAACTCAGTCAAAGGAGTTCAAAGTACAAAGAGAGCTCGGGAAAAACGTAAGGAGCAACGAAATGTGGACCAAAGTAGCTTACTAAATGAGACTCCTACTCTGAAAAGGAAATCTGGGGCAAAAATAGTTCAGCTCACGTTGCGCTATCAACCCCTAAAATCGTCAATGGATGTACCACAAGCCATTGAGGATCAGACTGTGCATACTTTAGTCGATGGCTATCGTGCTTCGTCTGTACATAGCATAGAAACTCAAGTCACAAGACGTAACCAGGTTCACAGAGTGCTCAAGTCTGACCAATCTATTGCCCCTAGTACTTTGATAGAACAGATGTCGAATACTAGTGTTTATTTTGCGCGTGTCGAAGCAGATGTGAGTCAAGCACTAGAGCGCGTGCAGAATTTATCATCAAGCCAGAAACAACAACTTGAAAGCATAGTAAAAGAAGCAAATCAGTCATTAACTCGCGCTTCTGCAATTCGAAACGCGACGTCTTTCGAAAGTTCTGATGAAGATTGAATATCTAGTGCTGTAAGCTTTTACAAAACTGTATTATTATTTTCACCGTGACCAATTTGTAAGCTGATTAAGAACAAAGAAATTGTCCTGCATCATACCTCAATCAAAGGCTATGACCCTCTAGAGACAGTGGATGTGACCCTCGTCATCAAGTAGAATCCTTCCAGCATTTTGTAATTGGTGTAAGAAAACATCAATTTCAGAGGTGCTCAAGCTCTTGCATTCCTCCCAACTGTGAGCAGCATCAACCACTTCAGTGACGCTTAGTGACTGTCGCCGTGTAGCATACTTAGCAAATGCACGACAGAATGAGCTATAAGTACATGGTTCATTGAGAGTTGGACTTGATCCTTGTTCTGTCTCCATAACAGATTGCAGGATTTCAAGTGCGACCAGAGCGTCATGTTCTTCTACGGTCTTTGATAGTCGCATTTTTGCGTGGGCTGTCGACAATCTTATCATGGTCTCCAGGGTACGTGCTGTAACCGGGATATCTTGTTGCTCAGAATTTCTACTGCGCAATAAAGAATACCGCTCAGCAAGACAGAGTTCCGCTTCAGCGGTGAGTTCCGGACTGTCGGGGCGTTTCTTCACATAAAATATAAACTTCTTTAGAAAGGACTTCGAAAGAACTGACGGGTGTGAAAAACCCGATTTATGAGCGTTAATGCCATCCATGTTAGTTTTATTGGTACTGGTATTTGCTTCAATACTTTGAGCAGACTGCGAGGAATGCATGGAAAGTACATGAGAAGATATACATCGATCATTTGAAGCTGTAGACTGGTCCAGAACGACAAATAAAATATCAAATCGAGACAAGAGAGAGTCAGGTAGATTGATATTTCTTGGAACTGGCTGACTATGATCGTAAGTACCATATATTGGATTTGCTGCAGCGAGCACACTACAACGTGCATTTAAAGATGCATGAATACCAGCCTTTGCAACTGTCACAGTCTGCTGTTCCATAACTTCATGTATAGCAACGCGGTCTGCATCATTCATTTTGTCAAACTCGTCAATGCACACTATTCCTCGGTCTGCCAATACCATGGCCCCTGCCTCTAAACGCCGTTCCCCTGTATCTTGATCTGTAGAGACTGCTGCCGTTAAGCCTACGCCGGATGAGCCCCTACCAGTTGTACTTATGGCAAAAGGTGCTACGCCCATTACACATCTTAGGAGTTGAGATTTTGCGACAGATGGGTCTCCAACCATGAGACAATTTATGTCACCTCGAATATGAGTTCCATTCTTCAAATTCTTTTCTACTCCTCCAATAAGCAACAATATCAGAGCTTTCTTTATTGTATCATGTCCATATATGGATGGAGCGAGAGAAGTGCCGAGAAGGTTCAGTAGGGAAGCTGGTGATTGTTTAACTAGCTCCTCAATCAATTCTATGTCATTCATTGTTAAATCGGGAGCACTTATTTCTCCGCAAAGCTGCTTGACACCTATTGCCACAAGGAGCGTGCGGAAAACACCACTACACGATGCACTTGGATTACTTGCCGGCAAGACTTTGTAAATGCCCACGATGTTCACGCGATCTCCAGGTTTACATATGTCTACAAGATCGTCCTCTAAAATCACCTCAACTGATCTCGGAAGTTGACCGCTTGGTGCGTGTTCTGGCATTTCTTGAATTGTTATGCTTTGCTGGTCACAATAAGAACTAAGACCATATTCAGTCGTGAGTGCGTTGCCATTTTCATCTCGAGTAGCAACTGAGAATGATGTCGGGGCACCTTTCAGTGCGGTTGCATCCCTGTAAACTCGTGTAGAAAATTTCTCTGTTGTTGAGCAGAACTGAGTAACGCTTGAAAGCTTGGGCCGAACTGCACTGCACTTAGTAACTATTCCTTTCACGCTGACAAGCTTTTCCACAAAATGGGACAAAAGTTCTCTTGGGGAAATACTTCTATTACCATAATTTCCAGTGAGAGATACCTTGATTTCCGCTCTTGTTGACAAGTATTTTGGGTCACTATTACGAACAATCTCTTCGACTGCGGCATTCAAACTAGTGAGATATTTTGCAGGCTCGTCCAAGAGTTTGATGGCTAAATCCTCGCTGAGGCCTGGAGATGAATTGCAATACAACCGTACGTCATCCAAACTCACATCCAAACGTCGCCCTCTAGTTGCCATCAAGTTCTTGATGCGTTCTTCGTAGCTTGTCTGTTTTTCAAAAAAGTCTATGAAGACTTTTTTGAGTTCGGCTCCGTCGACGCCGTCGTTGTTCATGTCGTCGAAGTATACCGAAAGACTATGCTGTGATCTCTCCAACCGAGAGGCAGTCTAACTTTCGCAGTATAAAGTTTGAGGCGATCAAATCAAGGTGCGCGCAGTGTCTCGTCGTCGTGTCTCGTCGTATACGTTTGTTGCTTCGTAAATTTCAACTTCAAATCTGCAAATGAAGTCATCTTCAAACGGAAAACTTTATATGCTACCGCTTCAGAGGAGTCCCTATGCGACTGAAGAGTCATGATTGGTCGACGAAATACGTAGTGTGTACCTTTTAGTACTATCACATCACCGTGTCACATCTGCTACCGGGTGTTTTCACCTTGCGAAAATTCGTGAAAAACGTGATGCGTGGCAAACACGAGTGAAATCAAGCGACGCGACGCAAACTTTAGACGACCAACCGCACGCAAACAGTGACATATGCTCCGCGTTACATAAATTAAGCAGTTACGCATCGTCAACACACTCACACGTGCGCCCGCTGTATCATTTGTATCGCAGTTACCCTTACACTGTCACACTGAACTGATGTATTCCAAACCCTATATAGGGTTTGGGTAGGGTTTAGTCAAACCCTAAGAGATGTTCATCGCACCGAATGGCACTCGAAATGCATCGCGTCCATGTGCGCGCTTCAAGGAATGTCATTCATATGCAGCTTAAGCGTTTTGCGGAAGAATGCACGCAATGGATCGCGTTTGTGAGGACCCATTGATGTTACTGTCCGCGACAACTAAACCCTAAGTAGGGTTTAGAGCGCGGCGCGTTGACAAGTAATCTGTTAAGCAGCAAGTTAGAGTTGCGATGGTGATCTCACGCGTCGTCGGGGTTTGCGCGCTGTGAAACTATGCGAGACAGTCAAGACGGGTCTGTTGTCCTCGTTTTCGAGCGTTTTCGTCGCGGCATAGCGGTTACGTCGTCCGTTTCGCTTCAAATCATGCAACTCTGAAGCATCACGTTTTTCACGAATTTTMGYAAGGTGAAAACACCCGGTAGTAGATGTGACACGGTCATGTGATAGTATTAAAAGGTACACAATACGTATTTCGTCGACCAATCATGACTCTTCAGTCGCATAGGGACTCCTCTGAAGCGGTAGCATATAAAGTTTTCCTCTTCAAACTATTATCGAAACAAGCTAAATCAAACGTAACGTATATTGTGTAGTTTTTATCTTATCATATGTATTGTGGCTTTTGTACACTCCATTGTGTCTCTGATAAGATGTTTTAATTTTGTATATGCATTTTTCATCATATTCAGGCGAGCGTGTGCGATCGTCATATCAGGAGAAAGTGAGAGATGAAAGCAGGTATCAAGCAGTCTCCTTCAGCTTGTTATTGCAGATTTGTACGCACTTCTCTCGCTTGTCTACCGCTTAGGCGGGAATCGATCGGCTCAAAATTAAACGGGATTTACCAGTGTATCTTCGCGTAGATGACGAACGCAAGCTTCCCAGTATCACACTTGTTGATGCAGTTACCCCCCGACCGAAATAATAATATTAGAACTTTTACACGGCGACAGATCTCCGTGGTAGGAGGGGGGCTGTATTTTGCAGGGTCGATGAATGCGAGCGTATGTATAATTTAAACACTGCAAGTACTCATCTCAGTATATTCCGTAGGCGTCAACCGCAGGGCGAGTTCCAGGCTTATCTGCTCCAGACGACAACGGTGAAAGACTTTATAAACGGCCCGTCGAAAAGAGTGGAGGCCATGGAGTAGGCTGGAGCGAGATAACACCATATACGTTTGTGACGTACACGGGCTGGGAAGAGAAACCCGTGAGCATAGCAGATCCTGAAGGCACTGAAATTGATGCTAAGTTCGTGAGTGAGGCTGAAGGAGAACTGAAAGTACTTTTGGCGCCAATTTTACGTTTTGCTGATTTTCCCGATGGGGTAAGTCTTCAACAAATTAGACTTTAAGTGCTGACCGAGATCGTTTCAATAGTCGAATCCGCAAATACAGGACATTTTATCTCCGGCCAGCTTCATTCAAGGATTTGCCCCAGAACTAATTGGTGACCCCGTGCAGCCAGAAGATGTGCTGAATATGTACAGCGATACGCGAGGCGGACTCGTATTTTATAATTATGAGTTGAAATCCCACTGGATCATTTCGGCCACTGTATATCAACGAAGAGTCTACATAATTGCTTTACACGGTACAGCTCTACAGTGGAAGCGAAATTTTGATAGAATGAAGCGCACAGCTCTGTCTTTCTGCATTTTGATATAGTTCAAATCTTATTAGATGAACGGGAGCAATTTAGTTTGTAGTATATATATATATATATATCGTTTGGTATTCGACAAGGACATTCAGGGCCAGATAGGGGTCCCGTTGCGAAGCACTGAAAAGTTGTCCCCGTAGTTCTTTGGTTTGGCTTCTTGCCGCAAGGACCCACGCATGATCGTTGAACCTGTTCGCCTAGCTCGCTTCTGTTCAATTATTCTAATGTCTAAGTTGTGGCGACGACAATAAGAAATTGCCGAGTCACGGCTTGGAAAATTAAAGTCGGCAACTTTCAAAGACTTCGCTCCACAGTTTTCGTCTACACTAGTCCACCCAGAAAGACCGTTTTCCCATTTCGCTACATTCGACACCGGAAGGATCTTCCACGAACCAAGCGTTGCACTGCCCTGTTGACATAAAGACGGCGTCCGCTCCACTATGTCAACCTGTTTTACACGGTTAGAGACGACAAAAATATAAACTAAAAACAGGGTGAGGTGGACTTACCTGGATACGGTCCACGACATCGCCAGAAATGGTGGATAAGAACCCGTGATGTGAGGATGAACATTGAGAACTCGCAATAGCTGGAAATTTCGTTAGCCGCAGGGCACGTAACATCGCCAGCGCGGACCCGAACAAGTGGGATCGCTCTTGTTGACGATACACAACCGCACTTCAGTGTCGGTATGTTCGCCACTAAGGTCCATTATTTTGGATTCTGAAATTTCGCGTTAGCGAAATTTCAGAATAAATATCACGATATTTTGCAAAATTCACTCAAATTTTGAAACGTTGTGGTGGCAAGGGGTGGTTTTACAATTCGTCGCAAAAGTGTCGAAAACGGCGCGTAAACGACATCAAAGCGTCGCGCACGCGTGTGAGAGCGAAAGCGAAGGCGTAGGGAGCGATTTAAGCATGCGGTAAAGTCGTTACAACGAGATGAAAGCGCTTACTCGACGTCGCAAGGTGCATTGGGTACCTTCAGGGCTGTTTGGACTTTCTTGGCAGTTGCAGGTTGCTGGTTGCAGGTTGGATACGTTCACATGTCCTAAACCCTGTATCACTAAACCCTAGTCACCCGCATCGAGAGCCGGGCGCGTCGTTCGTCGGATGGTAGCCGCGCGTTCGAGCGAATTTTTTAGGAAAATTTTGAAATTCCCGAAAAAATCAAAATTCTAGAATAAAATTTTGATATTTTGCAAAACGCGACGCCGTTTCAAAATATTGTGGACCTTATCGCCACGGTACTAAAAACCTCCATTGTAGTTTGATTATAGGGCCAATCGAACACAGCGAAATTTAGTCATTACGACTCGAGGTTAGCTCCGTATTTTTTAGAAAATAAAAACATAAAATATATCTTAAAATCTACACTGGTTCTACACTGGTTCATAGGTGTAAAGTTAATGTAAAGTTACAGAAACAAAATGTAACCGTGCTGAGAGTGGGGTTCGAACCCACGCAGTCAGTGACTACCAGAATGCACACTAGTCTTTCAGTGAAGACGCTTGATTGGATCTCAGGCGTACTTGAGTCTGGCCCCTTAGACCACTCGGGCATCCCAGCTTCTGAAGTGAAGCGTAGTTCCTCGAATATAAACGTGAACATCTGATAAAAGACTGCGCCCGGCGCAGCTTTTTCAGCACGCGCGGAAGGCCTTCTGTGCTCAAAACTCACTTCTCAGAGAAGAAAAATTGCGTTAGAGGAATTCTTGTCGAGGAAACCTGCGTTGCCCCTTTACTGTTACACGGCCAGGATCCTCACACCGCCAGAATGCAGACAAGATGTGAAGTACATCGGTTGACTTGTGGGATGAAAACGACTTTGTTTTTGAAGTCTTGTATGCGCCTTCGAGCACACCGCGTTTCTAGAAACTACTCAGTGCCGTCGAAAAGAACGGGCTGGCAATTCTATGATGAAGAGCAATTATCAAGAAATATGCCTATCGCGAGGTGCCGAACTTATATACTAACTTACGAGCTAATTTGCTTAACATGAACTTTTGATTAGAAAACTATTCCAAGAGATGCACGAACGTGGGGCAAAGTTTTATTTTGATCTAGCAAGGTTCCTTATGATATGTATTGCACTAGTGGATTAATAACGTCTTATGATTCGCAGCACCCGCACTGCTGTTCGGTCCCTTGGTTTGTCAGGAACTCTTGCGTATGGTTTCTTAAATACCTTTTACTATACAGTCGGCATCATAATTACATGGGTATTCATCAGTAAAGTATTTTATCTATCACGCGGCGTTGTGTTGTTTTCATTTACACACCTTAGGTTCCTTCGGGTTTGAGTTTAAAGGAGTTTGTACAATATTTCACACAAGTGGCAACTTATGTCTGGGTATGTATTCAAACAACTTTACTGATCAAATATGATGACAGTGATTACTCATAGGTTGCAAGTCAACTAACCAAGTCACTTCGCATTTTTGGAGCGTGTGCTTTAGCTAGACCCGTTGAGTTGTTACTACTTTACACAGCAAGTACTTTTAAGACCCAATACAAAACAGTAAGTTACAAAAGTTTCATTTTCGGTCGATGTCAATTTTGTTAAAATTTTCCAGGTTTTCGTAGCATATATACTCGGCTGCTTCATATCGTTTTGTGCGTGTATCTTATGTCTTGCTTCCGTGTCACTAGTGGGGTGAGGCAGCAGGTGGTGAGACAACAAAAGTGCTTGCCTTAGTGTGCGAGTTTATGTAGTTGAAGTTAGAGTTTGATTACTCATCGGTTTTTAATTAGGTAAATAAGCCATTGGATGCTTATATATTAAGATCTATGTACGAAGTAGCTATCGTCATGCACAGTTCTTAATCCGCGTCACTCAAGAAACGAGAGGAGCTTCATTACGAGTAATACGGTAACACTTGCGTGAGGACGTACGACCATGCAACACCAGAAAGACCTCCAACAAGCCAGCCGGAAGTAAACGATGCCCATCCTTCGGTACTTTGAAGCGGATCCTTCGCGATTGCACGTCCACTCAAAGTCTTGAGTCCAACAACTTCATCACGCTGGAAGGCAGTAGCACCATAAATGCTAAGGCAAGCTGTGAGAATGAGCACAAGACCGGCGCCAGATAAGCAGCCAGCAAGCTCAGCCGCATCAGTAGAACGAAGAGGTCCGAGTTTAATGAACGGTCCGGTCACGAAAAATCCGTGTGCAAGGCCAACTTCAACACCCCGCAACAAAGGGGCGACACCAGTGCGGTAAGCGGGAAGGTTCGAGAGGAAGTTGGCCACGTCCGGGGAGGAAGTGACAGGGGTCTCGAGCATACCGATGAAGGGATCGCCATTTATGGGCTTGATAATTTGGACCTTATCACTTGTAGCATAGACAGTCATAGAGTTCGCTCGTCGAGTAGCCCTGAAGAGAAGAAGTTAGCGTCATTTTCAACTCGATATGTATGCGCGATTTTCTCGTCTCGTGTACGCCCGAAAGTGACGATTTGAGATGAGATTGAGTAGTAACGATAGAACGGGATGAATGATCGAAATTCAAATCATAAAAGCCAACTTACCGCACTGATGTCGAGGTTGACCTCGTGACGCGCTTGGCCGCATTGCGCGAGTGCAGTGCCTACGAATACGAAAATCACACGTTTGTACGGTAAGTCATCTGACGGGTGGCAACTTGTGTCTAAGATTCACGAAGATCTCATGAAAACTTACGCGGATATTGATACTTTGTTGCGACGTTCGCATGTTCGCTGATGCTGTGACGTTCTTGCACAACACTTCGGCGATCACCGAGATACGAGGATACGGGATACGCCGAATCGAACTTCGTCGCGCGATATTTATCACCAAATGCCTCAAGCTTATGGCAAATACATCTTATAAATATGAGTGAACCTAGTTTTACTGAATGTGTTCACTGTCGAAAAGCCACTATTGATGTGCGCTGAATTAGATATTGTCCCGATATTGCAATAGAAATCATACCATATTGATAAAATAGTTTTGATGGGATAATTATCTTCGGTTTACGTGCTTCCTACAATAACAAGACACCTGATGAGTGGCAATGCGATACATATTATTGGAATCGACATATTTCGACTTCAATATGAATATTGAAGTCGAAATAAAAATGCCCCAGACCCTGATCTACACGTGTCGAGGCGCGCTTGCCGTCCATTTTCGCCCGTACATCGCATCCGTCCTGGCGCGTGCGATAGCGAAACGCGGACCGCGATTTTGTATGATTGGCAAATCGAACAGAAGATAAAGGCATCAGAAAGAAAAAGCTCGCGAAAGCTAGAAGAAATATAGATGAGCATCACAAAGCAGCTGTTGACCACGAGAGTGGGAGGAGGTCCAAGTTTAGTGAGCACGACCAGGCTCTTAGCTTTGGCACCCTGGAATTTCACTGGACCAGCGTCACACACTGAATGGAAAGATGTACCGGTTGGGGCGCAAGAGTATCGAAGTTCTTCGCCTACAGCAAGTAGTTCAAACCTTAAGGTACCACAAAATTCAGTTCAGCGCATCTATGATACCAGATATTTTATGAGAGACGCTCGACGCTTTGCTCTCAAAGGGGATTTGTTGAAGGAGACATTAACACCATCGAGTTTTATGGATTCATTGCGCGAGACGAGTTCTCAAATCTTACGAAGAGAAGCTCTTCAACATGTATGTGCACCCTTATCGAAAGCTGCTTCAGCGCGTGTGAGTCTGCTTGACGATCCTAATAATGGATTCACATAAATGTAACTGGTAAGATGAGGCTTTGTAAATTTAAGACTCGAATATTATAGTTTTAACTTGAGTGTCACATGCCATTGATAAAGGAGAACTATAAATCTAGTGCTATTTAGTAAACTTTGTATTCAAACACACTGTGTCCGGAACAGATTTCTTTTTCTTCGTCTTATGACTACCATCTCGTGCGTCTCACCCCGCTAAGAGTACAAAGCCGAACCACGCCAACAAAAAGTTAGCGCACTAACGTTTTTGATTACTGAGATGGAAGGATGACAATTTGTCAAGAAGATCCGACGGGTTCGTTGATACAAGAAGTGCCTGTTCCGCTTGCCGACTAACAAAGCCAGCTTGGACAGCTTCGCTAAAAAATTGCAGCAGGCTATCGAAAAAGCCGCTAACATTTAAAATTCCTATGGGTTTTGAGTGAAAGCCGAGCTGCTGCCATGTAATCATCTCTAGAAGTTCCTCTAGGGTGCCAAATCCTCCAGGAAGTGCAATGAAGGCGTCTGAACACCTAAACATATTTTTCTTCCTTTCATGCATGTCGAGCGTTACCATGACCTTTCCGGGCGTCAAACCACTTATTTCAGCAGGCTCTAGTTCCTTCGGGATTATTCCCAGTACAGTTCCTCCGCTGGTGTGGACTGCTGAAGAAACTTTGCCCATCAGTCCCACGGACCCTCCTCCGTATACCAAACCTAAGTTCCTACGGGCCATTTCTACTCCCAGGGCCTCGGCGGCATCTGAGTACTCCTGCAAGAAACCTTTCGAGGCGCCGCAGTACACGCATATTGTGTTCATCAATTAAGTTGATTGGATTTAGATGTATCTCTCAGTGTGTGAAATAGTGTGCGGTGCTGCGCTGTCAGGTGTGCTGAAGATATCACGACTTTTCGTAAGAGAGTTTCGTATGAGCGGGCTGGATTGAGTAGTTTGTGAAATAAAATTTAAACAATGAGAAGCTGACGGAATAGAAGCGTATAGGCTTAATATTTGTGTCACCTTTTAATACAATTGCAATAGTGCCAGAACTTTCCTCGCAGTATATCTATGTACACCTCAGCATGTAAAATGTCCCAACAGCTACTCCTAGTATGGCACCGCACATAACTTGGAGAGGACTGTGCCCCAGCACTTCTTTAAGTTTGGTATTGCTTATGGCAGAACCATGAAACATGTCCTCCACGATTCTGTTTAGTACCTCAGCCTGTTTTCCCGCGTGACGTCGGACACCGGCCGCATCATACATAACAATTAATGTGAAGGCCAGGGAAATAGGGAAGTATGCACTTCCCAACCCGAATTGATACGCAATTGACGTCGTCAATCCGACAACTAATGCGGTATGAGAACTAGGCATGCCACCGCTGTCAAACATCACCTTGTAGTCCCACTTCCCTTCGCGATACCAAGCAGTGAAAAGCTTGGCAACTTGCGCGATAAGCCAACTCCAAAATGCACTCATGAATATGTGGTTGCCACCGAGATCTGTCAGAGCAGAAGAAACGAGTACGGCAAGAGAAGCACAACTGAGATTATCTGATCCAACAAGCAAGGTGTTATTTCGAGTTTTCTGACGCGATTCAGATCCACGAAACGCGCTGGAACTAAGAGAAGATGATAGACAGTGCATTTGTGACATCATGGGCGTGAGCTCTAGGGACATGGTTGTCATAGTTTCTTCTTTCTGTGACAAAAGAATGTCAGACTTGTAGTGGTCAGCGCCTGTTACCAGATTTTGCGTGTGTGCACGATACACCCCGTAAACTCTTGGTCTCGCACTGAATATGATTCGTTTACACGCCACGCGGTGATTGATGTTGCAGGAGTGCGGTTGACGCGAGCCGTACATATTTGAACCAAGCGGGTGGGTTATGGCTCCAATATGAAGTACTTCGATCATGGGATACACTCGCTGACGCCAGTCGCTGCCTACACTGAGTTAGAGTAAAGCCGTCCTATATGAGTCGATTCGGTATATCCTAGGCACACCTAAAAAGCGCAAGCGCTCAACGATTCCTTGCAAGATATCCGGACGCCTACGAGAATGAGTAGACGTACTTCGGCGGTATTCGTTTTTTTACCCTTCGCTTTTATCTTTCGACCGCGCTGAAGCGCTCATGTCGGTATTGACCGACATTATTCGTCTTTTGCTAATTATTTAGATGTCTGTCATATTAGTATTTTACTGTGTTGGCGGTATGCATATGCACAAATGGTATGCATATGCATATGCACGTGCATATGCAGGATGCACGCCCCCCACACGTGCATACGGCCATAGAAAAACGACTTTTATGTGGGGCATGCTTTTTATAAATACATTGATACTCTAATAATTACGTAAGTACTGGACGACATGACTGGTCATTTTAAGGTACGCGACGAGGGGTAACTAGGGTTCAGAAATAAGGGTTTACCCGGCGCATGTTTACACGATCGGTGCGCAAAACACTCGTACTTAACACCATATGCACGGTATGTAGTACTCAAATGGTATATTACATATACTTATTATGTGTTAAGTATGGTATGCATGCATATGCAGGCCGGGCCTGCATATGCAGGATGCACGGCCCTAGTATGCTGATTCCGCCAACGCAGGTATTTTATCACAAATGTTTTGGATAAATACGTGGAAAAATGATACCGTTTACCTTCAGGTGAAGCGGATTGGAAACAAATAAAAACTGGAAAATGGGTTTGCCCGATTGGCCAAGAACCCTCTCGCGTGACGGGAAACCGCAGAATCGCAGCGCGTGAAGCTTGACGTTCATCTTCGTGGGAGATCCGAATCAAATTCAGGTAATTCCTCGATGTCTGCGACGCGCTATGGATTTGTATGCGCAGCCAGATGCCCCAAGCTCGACGCGGACTTTATATCAACGTTGCCTTATCTGCTCGAACCAAAAGAAAAAGAGAGACTGTGTGTTGCGCGTGCCAAACATCTTGCGTGCTGCTTCGTGTGCACATGCACCGTGTTTGTTTGTTCAAAGGGTGCAAAAGTGTCTATAAACCGAACTAACATGTTACCTTCGACGTTTTAGGGAACCTCAATCAACACGTCAGTCAAAAAACTACAGTCATGAATATCACGAGCACGAATCCGATTATGTCCTTGACTAGTAAGTGCGCGAACCGCGATAATTTCACGTCTAAGTCAAACCATGGTGTGCGACGAGCGAAATCTCGCTGCACTGTGATTGCCATGGCGCGTGAAACTGACCCCAAGAAACGGATTGTGGTTACTGGGATGGGGTTATGCTCAGTTTTCGGTAACGATTACAACAAATTCTATGATAAGCTCTTAGCTGGTACCAGTGGCGTCGCGCCGATCGATCGATTTGACACCAGTGACTTTCCGACGAAATTCGCGGCTCAAATTCGTAACTTCGACAGTGAAGGTTACATCGATAAGAAAAATGACCGCCGACTCGATGACTGCCTTCGCTACGCGCTCGTGTCCGGCAACAAGGCGCTCGAAGACGCAGGTCTTGATGCCGCTCATTGCGAACAACTTGATAAGCAGCGCGTTGGAGTCTTGGTCGGGAGTGGCATGGGAGGTCTGACTGTGTTCCAAGACGGTGTCAAGGCCCTCGTGGAAAAGGGCCCAAAGAAAATCACCCCGTTTTTTATTCCTTATGCCATTACCAATATGGGTGGGGCAATGCTTGCTATTGAAAAGGGATTCATGGGCCCTAACTATTCGATTTCTACGGCGTGCGCGACAGCAAATTACGCTTTCCACGCAGCAGCTAATCACATCCGAAACGGCGATGCTGACATCATGATTGCAGGTGGCTCAGAAGCTCCCATCATTCCCGTCGGACTTGGTGGTTTTGTTGCGTGCCGTGCACTCAGCCAGAATAATGACGACCCTCAAGGAGCTTCTCGCCCATGGGACAAGTCTAGAGATGGCTTTGTCATGGGTGAGGGAGCCGGAGTTTTGGTAATGGAGAGCCTGGAAAGTGCACAAAAACGTGGAGCCCGTATTCACGCAGAGTACCTCGGTGGGGCTATTACGTGTGATGCACACCATATGACGGATCCACGGGCCGATGGACTCGGAGTTTCTACGTGTATTGAGCTCTCTATCAAAGATGCAGGTATAACTGTGAACGATATCAATTATATTAACGCGCACGCAACGTCGACCTTGGTTGGAGATGTTGCAGAAGTCAATGCTGTACGCAAGGTTTTCAAAGATGTGGCGAATATTAAAATGAATGCCACCAAGTCTATGATTGGTCACTGTCTCGGTGCTGCGGGTGGCATGGAAGCGGTCGCCTGTATCATGGCGATCAAGACTGGCATGGTGCACCCAACCTTGAATCAAAATGATTTAGAACCCATCGTTGAAGGAATCGACACGTGCGCGAACGAGAAAAAAGCGCACAAGGTCACCGCCGCGATTAGTAATTCTTTCGGATTCGGGGGGCACAACTCTTGCGTCATTTTCGCACCTTTTGAAGCATAGGGCGTTCGTCAGGAGTGCCTGTCTTTTTCTCACGGCGAAGTGTCGCGTCTCTACAGTGCAGTCACTTGACTAACGATCTAAAACTCAGCTATTGGTTCATTATACACTCGTCATGTAAACAAGGCTAATGTTCATATCTCAACTTTCATTCCCTGAATCTCTACGATACCACGCTTCTCTGCGTTACACGCGACCCCTGACGTCCACTTGAGTCCAGCACCAGCGCGTGCTGGGTTCTACTAAACTCAACATTCAGATCACCCCTCAGATTTGTGCACACCTTGAACCACAGGCGAAAATTCATTCTCAATGTTAATGGACGAAGATCAGCTTATATGTTCATGTCTCGCTCTTTTTACTTTACTTTAATCTTGTGGGCCGCTTTGTTTCGATCGTCTCAGGCAACCTTCTCAGACGTCGCTGGACAGTCTGTGAAAGAAGATGTTGCACTATCGACGGCGGACGGAACTAGAACGAGTGACGTAATCTCCCAATCAAAAATTCAGAACGAAGTAGGACAGTTCTCCGATAACGATGAGTTTGTGACAGCGGACAGGCACTTTGAAACAACGATCGCAGGTCAGCTACACAAGGTACTAGTAAAAGAGTTTGATGAAAACGAAACTGTCAAAGGCGTCGTATCAGAGGGCGCAGGGAGGAGTTTTGATAGTGCCGTTAGAAGTGGCGGTGGTACATTGGAAACTGTGGCGAGAGTCACTAGAGGTCATGAAATTAGCTCTGAACTTGAAAGGGAAAAAGACAAGGATTACGCAGCTGATGTGGCGCTAGGCATAGAACGTGGTTCGCTGTCAAAGCCAGCGAATCAACGAACTAATTATCCCGGTGCCGAATCTCACGAGCCAGATTCCATCATTCATCAAATTCGCGATGTCTCACGAGGCATAGACAGAGCTATGAGATCTGGGAAAGGGGAACTAGAAGACGTTGAGCGGTTGATAGACTCCTCGGACAACGAGTTCGTGATCTCTAACCCCAAGCGCGGAACGATGGAATTGCAGCAAGATGTGCAATTGATTAGTGATATCGTCGTTCTCTTTTGTTCTGCGGCGATTGGCTCCACTGTGTCCTGCTTTCTTGGGCAGCCTTTAATTACTGGATACCTTCTTGCTGGCTCAATCGTCGGCCCGGGTGGATTGGGTTTGATCGTGGAGCTAGTGCAAGTGGAAACTCTGGCTCAATTCGGTGTGATTTTTTTATTATTTGGTCTTGGTCTAGAGTTCAGCCCTTCAAAGCTTCGGCAAGTCAGAGGAGTTGCAGTGTTAGGCGGGGTAATTCAGATATTACTGATGATGATGCTGTGTGGGGTGGCAAGCGATGTGACAGGCGCGGGTATAAAGGAGGGAGTGTTCGTTGGTGCGTTACTGTCTATGAGTTCAACAGCGATCGCGGGGAAGTGTATACTTGAAACTGGTGCACTTGATACTTTGCAAGGACAAATAACGATCGGAACTTTGATCCTGCAGGACTGCTGTATTGGCCTACTATTTGCGCTCATACCTGTTCTCGCAGGCAGTAATGACTTAAGACATGGCAGTTTCATCCTGCTCGGAATATCTTTCAAGATGGCGGTATTCCTTGGATGCTGCCTGTTACTCAGTCGAAGTCTCGTGGTACAAGTTTTCCGATTTGCTTCTCAACAAGATGTAGAGCTATTTCAGACTATTACAGTGGCTTTCTGCCTCATGGTGGCCGTATGTAGCGATACGTTGGGTCTTTCTTTCGAGTTTGGTGCATTTGCCGCTGGAGTAATGATATCTGTGTCACCGTATGCAGAAAAGACCATGCAGAATCTCGAACAGATTCGGAATATTTTTGCGGCACTTTTCATGGTCTCAATTGGTCTGATCATGAATCCGTTCTTTTTATGGATTCATTTTGATGTACTATTAGTTTCTCTTCTAATAGTGGTAACGCTCAAGACGGGACTCATCGGTATTGTTGTGAGATCGTTTGGGTATAGTTCGTTGGTGAGTACTGCTGTTGGGCTTTCATTAGCTCAGGTTGGCGAGTTTTCGTTCGTACTTCTATCGAGAGCATCTAATATTGGACTAATTGAGAGAAAATTGTACCTTCTACTGCTGGGAACGACTGCTCTAAGTCTAGTAGCCACGCCCCTGCTCGTGAGATGGACTCCGCAGCTTCTTCGACTGGGCTGCCGTTGGAAGGTTTTCAAATCGGGACAAGAGGACTACTGCGTTTGAATGAAATGAGCCTTGCGCGATACAATATATGTATATGTCACCAATGCAACGCACCCTGATTGATTCGTGAAAATCGATGGCGTGATGCTATTGAGCCAACTGTAGTTTGATTTCTTAACTCGAGTTGCGCTGTCCTTGCTGAGCCATTATCATGCCACATATCAAACCATACAGCGCTAGAGCCTCCGAGAAAATTAAAATCAACACAGAGGAAGAAAATAACGTTCCTCGCGAAAGTATTGCCTGGGTTGAACTTTCACCAATAACACCTACCGTTATCCCACTAACGAACTGTGCAACTCCACAGCTCACTCCTGCACTCAGGTGGGCGAAACCGTTGTATTCGGAGTAATCACGACCACGAATTGCGCTGAGGATTATAATCGAAAGAACTAGTCCATAAATAGCACGTACACCTGCCATAGCGACTGGTATGATTCCCTTGATGGTCACACTAGAGTCTGCACAACCTGCTCTACATAATCCTAGACCAGCTTGTGCAGTGCCGTATGCCGCACCTAGACCTAAATGGTTTTCAGCTCGTTTGAGAATGGTGTATGTTGGCCTAACCTACAAGATAATATCAGGCACGAAACAGCGCCGGAATATCCGTGCAACTGAGCTCCAGCCATCTGTTCAAGTGCCTTGCAAGCGACTGGCCTTCTCCGCTTCTTCGCTTATGGTTAATGAGTTGTACGTGATCTCTCACCGGGCGATATCTGAGCTTTCACCGGGCGCGTATTGGCGTGTTCTTCAGACTGACGCTCCACTTGTCGACTTCCCCCTGTTCATTCGCAGTCGAGGACGCCGAAGCAAGGCCGCATATTATAGTATGTCTAACGCTTTACGGGAGTAAAATACAATTATCGAATAACGGATACGGGCGCAAAACACAGTACATGCTCTGAAAAAGATGTAGATAGAAGTATATTATGAATGCCTCTGCGTCATTCTGCGTAAAGCTCGCGGTGACCTGTGTTGGCGGTATGCATATGCACGTGCATATGCAGGATGCACGCCCCCCACACGTGCATACGGCCATAGAAAAACGACTTTTATGTGGGGCATGATTTTTAGAAATACATTGATACTACAATAATCAAGTAAATACGAGACGAAATGACTGGCCATTTGAAGGTACGCGACCAGGGTTCAGAAATAAGGGTTTATCCGGCGCATGTTTACACGATCGGTGCTCAAAACACTCGTATTGTACACCACATGCACGCTATGTATCACACAAACGGTATATTACAAAGGCTTATTATGTGTTAAGTATGTTATGCACGCGTATGCAGGCCCGGCCTGCATATGCAGGATGCACGCCTCTAGTATGCTGATTCCGCCTTCACAGGCGGTGACGCGTCTACAGGTCGAGATGTGCGACGTGGCATAAGGGACATTTCACACCACATCGGCGACGCGCGCGCTCCATTCGGCGCGTTTGAAACGTCCACGGGTGTGTTATTATATTTACTTTCGACCGAGTACGGCGCTGGCGACGCGTGCACGCGCGACGTCGACGTGCGCACGTATTTGAGAGGTAGCTGTAAGGGTGACTAAGAGTAGAACTTCATAACTCGGGCATAACTCGTACTTTATGCCCGAGTTATGAAGATGTCTCTTAGTGCAGAGCGCCTCATAACTTTTAGACACGAGTTATGCGAAAATGACCAAGAGCTAATTTTCATAACTCCTTCATAACTCGGACGCTTTGACGAGTCATGAACTGTGATCCCCGATCGTACTCGATTCCGTTCACCTCCATTTGTCCGAATTATGCGTCACGTGACTAAGAGATGATTTTCATAACTTGGGCCTAACTCGACCCCCTCGAAATTAACTCAAGGATTGACCAGTCCCGAGTTATGAAGAAACCTTAAAAATCTTCATAACTCGGGCCCGAGTTATGAAGAATTTTAAGGAAATTTCATAACTTTTATGAAAAAATCGTACTCTTAGTCCCATTTTTTTCATAACTCGGGTCTAAAAGTTATGAAAGCACGGTACTCTTAGTCACCCTAAACACGATTTTTGAATTCCCGCAATCTGAACGCCTTTTTTTGCCACTTGACCCACTAGCCTATTTCCCTAAGGGTCGCTTCACATTTCGATTTCTTGAGTTATAATTGGTCGATGAGTGGGTCGAGTGCAAAAAAGTGCGTCAGATTGCGGAAATTCAAAATCGTGTTTACAACTGCCTCTCAAATACGTGCGCACGTCGACGTCGCGCGTGCACGCGTCGCCAGCGTCGTACGCGGTCGAAAGAAAATATAATAACACACCCGTGGACGGTTCAAACGCGCCGAATGATGCGCGCGCGTCGCCGATATGGTATAAAATGTCCATTTTGGCACGCCGCACATCTCGATCTGTAGACGCGTGGTCGCCGGGATTTTCGTCGCAGGATGACGTACAGGCATGCATAATACTTGTGTCTACATCTTCTTCAGTGCATGTGCTGAGTTTTACGCCCGCACGGCGACGATAGAGGCTGATGAACATGTGAGGGGCTCAACGACCAATTATGAACGGGAACTCCGGATCGATATCTCGATTTCTTGTTCATAATTGGTCGTTGAGCCCCTCACATGTTCATCAGCCTCTATCGTCGCCGTGCGGGCGTAAAACTCAGCACATGCACTGAAGAAGATGTAGATACACGTATTATGCATGCCTGTACGTCATCTTGTGACGTAAATCCCGGCGACCACGCGTCTACAGGTCGATATCCGCAACGCGCTAAAATGAACATTTTAAACCATATCGGCGACGCGCGCGCACCATTCGGCGCGTTTGAAAGGCTCACGGGTGTGTTATTATATTTACTTTCGACCGCGTACGACGCTGGCGACGCGTGCACGCGCGACGTCGACGTGCGCACGTATTTGAGAGGCAGCTGTAAACACGATTTTTTGAATTTCCGCAATCTGACGCACTTTTTCCCCACTTGACCCACTCGTGACCAATTATAACTCAAGAAATCGAAATKTGAAGCGACCCTTAGGGAAATAGGATAACTCGCGACCAATTATAAAAGCAGAGCTGGGGTTTTCAATTACTTTTGCATGTGTAGAATTTTCGACGTCGTCGGAAATATGTGTCGTAGAAAACTAGAAAACACGATAGTAGACACATACGTACAATATCAGCATAAATGACTCTTATTGTGATAACACAAGAGTCATACATTTTAAATATGTCGTTTATTAAAGCGCGGCTACACAATTAAATTGAATAGATAGGTAGAAAATGCGTAAAGACTGTATCACGGAGCATGCAAGTTTTGGTAGGTCGAAGCGAAAAAGCACCTTGTTTTTTACCGAAGGCGGCGGAGAGAAAACGGGCGGCAAAGTTTCCAACAGGGTCGCAACCATGCGTCTCGAAAAGTGCTGGTTTTGCAGCTCGACGATTTATCCTGGACATGGAGTATGTTTTGTGAGGAATGATTCAAAGATTTTCCGCTTTTGTAGGTCAAAGTGTCATAAAAACTTCAAAATGAAGAGGAATCCCCGTAAAGTGAAGTGGACAAAAGCATATAGAGTGTTGCATGGCAAAGAATTGACAGCAGACGCGACATTCAATTTTGAGCGGCGTAGAAATTGTCCTACAAAGTACAATCGAGAGGTCACACTGGCAACGCTCAGAGCTATGAAATCACTTGAGCGTATACGAGTTCGCCGTGGGGAAAGATTTTACGAGAACAGAATGAAGGGCGTCGAAGATTCGAAACGTAGAGAAGATAAAAAGGCGCTAGAAGAGCAAATTCACTTGGTCAAAGCACCAAATGTGCAATCGATGAAATCATCACGTTCTCCAAAACTAGCGGCTCAGTCTTTAAAAGTCAAGAGCCCGGTACTCGGTGAACAATATGATTGATTGAAGGATTTAACCTACTGGTATCTAGCCTTCACTAGCTGATGTTAGCACTAAGTACAAAAATTTAATAGCTGCATTTTAAGTATCGTTCGAACTTAGTCTGAACATTTCGTTGCAGTGACAAATCTCTTGACGCCGCCATAGTCTGAACGTATTTGAATTTCTGTGAAGCACTTCATTGATCGAAGAAGCGTTTCTATTAATTCTGCCTGCTCAATGCCATGCGTTTCAAGCGCAAAAAACCCGCCATTCAAAAGGTGTGTCGCTGCACCATCGCATATCTCAATCAAACTCCTCGCACCGTCTTTGAAGCCACCGTCTAAAGCGAGAATTGGTTCATGGTCACGTACCTCCTGCTGTAAGGAACAGATTAACTCTGATGGAATGTAAGGTGGATTGCTGATTATACCAGAAAACTGCAAGCTGTCAACCGCATCAAACCATGAACTTGTCATTACTTGAACTATTTGATCCAAGTTATGTCTATGTACATTGTGTGCAGCCACAGCACAGGCTTCTGGGGAAACATCAACTGCGTAAACAAATACGTTCGAATCATCTTTTCCAAGTCCACGGACGTTCTCAGAATTTTGCAAAAGTATCTGCGCAAGCGCGATAGCGATAGCACCAGATCCAGTCCCTAAGTCTAACCATGGTCCGCGTCTAAGGCACATTTGCCCACCGTTGGAGCGTTCAGATTCACTAGTCAATCGAAAGTTCTTGTAAGCAGATGATGCAAAATCTATCAGCAACTCCGTCTCTGGTCGCGGAATTAGAACAGCTGGAGTGACTAGTAAACTTAAATCTCTCCAATACACAAAGTTTGTTAAGTATTGGATGGGGGTACGACTCTGAAGCCTTTGGACCCACAAGGCTTCCATTTCCGAGAGAGAGAGACGTAATAAAATATCAGTAGCATCCGAGGAGGCGTACATGTTTGTGCCGTTAATGAATTCAGTTTTGGAACTAAGCGAGTGACCGTTGATTGTATCAACGGTGTCTTCGATTAGCCAATCAATTTCTGTATATAGGTTAGACAAAGCTGGCTGATCAGAACCCGTGAATTCGTGCATGGTCTTGTACGCGATATTCCTCGCCCACGTGCGCCAGATCATTAAAGCTTCTCGATTTTCGTGGTATTTTCCACTGAGATCGATGAGTGCCTTAGGCAGTGACTCGAGAGAAGTATTTGTTGAATAATTTCGCCGCCAGCGAGCTTGAGCTAGCCCGTGCCAGAAAGGACGAATTATGCATCGCTCAACGACGATTGTCCGGTGTACCCTTATCCACATTTATAGTCTAGTTTGGATCTGTGCGCTTTGATATTTTATGTGGACAGTGGCTCTTAACACCGACTTACTGAGTAAAGTTAAAACAGAAACCACCAACTCAACTATTGTTTGACTTATGTCGCGTCTCAGTCAAACCAGACACACCTCCCGAGATACCAAATAGCGAAATACATATGCTTACATGTGCTTACAATTCGTGCGAATATTTCATGCGGCAAAATTGAACAAAGCTGTGCCGGAAATACGCGGTAGACTTTCTCTAGAGCCGGATATTGAAGTTTACGTTTTCAATCTGCGCCAACGTGGAAGACTTACCTGAAGTGGGAAAATCGGTGATTAAAACAGCTGCACTGGTTCACCGTACTACAACACATATCTACACAAACAGCGTTCCATCCCATTCGTGACTGGAATATCAGCGTTCAAAACCTGCTCGCACGGATTTCAAAGAGCGATAAAAAACGGCGAAATATTCGCAACCGTCAGTGAGGCTGATGATGAAAGTTTTGATTTGCGCCAGAACCGAATGGTTTATTTTTATTTTGTTTTTCATTCTCTTTTGAAATGGCTGTTGGTAATCTTTAATTGATCAATCAAACTCAACTGAGTTTGAATAATTATAATCGATTAATTAATTGATTCACGATTGCTTCATTAATTGAACTGTTCGATTGAAATCTGTGACATTCGTCAAATATACTAAGGGTGGTTCATGATACGCTGAGGGTACTCGTGAGATTGCATTGCAGTACACGCGCTTAATGCCTAATGTACAAAGAGCATATTTAATTCTCGGGCGAGGCCCACGAGCAACTGTGACCTAGCGCCAGAGGCGATATGAGTAATGCGTTTGCATTGCATTTCATCTTTTCTTTATTTAATTTGTATAAGCTGCTGTCTGTGAAGCGTTTGTGGATCAACATTCCACTATTTTCAGTTACTGACTTGTCGAATATCGGTTGGATAATCAATGAAACAATGAAACAAACAAACAAACAAACAAACAAACAAACAAACAAACAAACAAACAAACAAACAAACAAACAAATAAATAAATAAATAAATAAATAAATAAATAAATAAATAAATAAATAAATAAATAAATAAATAAATNAAATAAATAAATAAATAAATAAATAAATAAATAAATAAATAAATAAATAAATAAATAAATAAATAAATTGGTGTGCTTAATCGAGCTGTGCACTTAATCCCGCTCGCATAGACACTCATAACAATATTAGCATGGCCATATCTATGCACTCGCGCGCATAGCAGTCATGTGCGTGTAGCTCGTGTGATTTGATTCAAGACGGTACAAAATTGAATCAAAATGCGTGATTTGTCGATGTGAATCGTAAGACGTTTAGAAGGAGGTTCAAGGCGCTCGGTGCCTTCCGGGTGCATGCATCCATGACTTTGTAAGCCGCTATATCTAAAGATAGCTATCGTGGCTATTTTAATGATTGAATCAAATTGAAGTTTATTAAATGAATTTAATTTAATTTAATTTAATTCAATGAATGAAGTTCATGCAAATGAACTAAATCATGTATTTCAATTGTGGCGCTCGTCGCCAGAAATATGACGGGCGATGTACGCGATTGTGAAGTTTAGAGATTCATTCGCTTGCAGTCATGGCAACTCGCTTTTTGTTCACCTTGGCATGTGTACTTGGTATTGCATATAGAAGCGTGCGTGCACCATGTACAAGCAACTGCTGCGAGACAGCTGAAACTGGTAGTACCGTAGTAGTTTTCCCAATTCATGCATAAACCAAGTCAGGAAGGCATCTATCTACCTTTACAGCATCAGTAGCTTTCAATTTCAGTTGCCAGATCAAACTAATCGTACAAACGACGCTTACTGCGGGCTTATGAAGTGTGCCTCGTATGAGTCAGATTTTTGCTTGCTTGAACGTCGTCTCTGGTATTTTTGGAGGCACCCGCGCTATCCAGGGTTGGTGTTGATTGGTGGCTCATTGCAACCGCTCGAAGACTAGCCACGTACAAAAACTAGTCACCGGCCGCACTTTTAGCAAGCGTTGCACCTTTATGTTGCACCTTTATCGACTTGGTCTGCATACAAAACAGACGAAAAACAGCAGAAGACCCCTAGTCTGGGTCCCACATACCCTGAAACAATCGCCGCACTTAAAATATAAGAGATCGAATATATTTTCTGCGCGTATTTTATGACGCTGTGAAAATTTTTAGCGTCTGCGTGCTAACTTATCAAAGGCCGCTGTTTGAGAGCGACAGGTATGGTGACTAGCACGTAATAGGTCGAAATTAGCATAGTGAAATGCGCAAAGTTATTCCTATTCCCACAAAATCGTGAAAAAGAACATTGCACGTTATCCCCTATCTGCGTTGGCACACGGCACGGTGCCATGGTACGGCGTGTGCCCGTACCCGGGAATCTGCCCAGTCCCAGATCCCAGCCGCCCTGAATAGCGGCCCGAATAGTGGGATCGGGCGAGTCCCAAAAAAGTTCATGCGATTTTTTAAAATACTCAGGATTTTTTGGGAATAGGAATAACTTTTGGCACTTCACTAGAATCTAATTTTGACCTGCTAGTTCTCGAACGGGATACAATAGATAAGTTTAATATCTTTTAAGTATGACATTCCACCTCATTCCAAACCCGCCCGCGGGCACACATCCCATTCAGACCGAGAGTATGGGGAATAGGCGACGCCCCCTGCCTAAGGCTGAAAAAGAGATTCCTATATTAGACCCATTCCACTAAGGAACCTTCAACTTTTGTGTATATAGTTGCATGTTTTATCTATCATATTTTACGCCAAAATTTAGCGAAATTCGCAGCTTCACCAAACGTGTTTTTTGAACGCGCCGGGGTTTAGCGAACCGCGATGGCGCAACCGTCGCGTTCGCGCGCCCGCCAGTGCGCGGTGCGGCCGCGCACGCCCGCGGGCGCGCGTGAGCAGTTCGAAGTGGTTCCGTTGCATCGCATCCGCACGTCGTTACGAGCCAAATGCCCCGCAAGTGCGTGTGCACGAACCCGAACTGCGACAAGGATGTCGAGCGATTCTCGTTCGCGCTCGGCAGGCACTGGAAAGACGACACGCTCAGATCGATTCTATCGAGTCTCAGACCCAAGGCGGATCGTGATGACATAGAAAAATACTTTTTACGCGCGATGACGAAGCCTGATGCTGCTCGAGTGTCCTCGCGACACTTCTTCTGGCACACTTTAGCTTGGTCTCGAGGAGACACCCCGAAGTTGGTCTTCAAAGATGGTGCGCACAAACGGCCGACGTACGTGCTCCATTCGAATCGACCGACGTACGCGGGCGAGCCAATCGTCGACCCGGCTCGTATTGAATGTATATCACCGCGCGAGACGCGTCTGCGCACGAAGGCGCCGGCACGGGAGCCGCTTTCGGATATTTCAAATTTGAATGAAGATGACAAGTGTGCGACACAAGCTGGTGTCAGAGTTGGAATTAAGCGGCGAAGATCCGCGCCTGCGGCAATTTGTTCGCGCGAGCGCGCGCAAAACACGTGTTTGAACGCGTTTGAAGTTGGAAGGCCGGCGGAAGAGACGTGCCGCGTGCAAGAAGTGACTATTGAAAAGTTGCGCTGTGAAAAGTTGAAGTTGAGCGAAGCGCTGCGGGTTGAACACCAGCGCGCGGACGTCGCGTGCCAGGAAGTTCGTTTGCTCACGGAGGACATTGAACAGTTTCGAAAAGATATGCGCGACCATGATCGAGCACCGTTGTGCATAACTATGCGACATTTGCGCGCGAYGAGAGTCAGTRATGAGCAAATCAAAGCGCTCACAGGTTGGCCAAGTTTGAAAACATTTGATGCTTTGTGGCGGTTTGTCAACGCGGGCGATCGCAACGCGACGCAAAGCTTGTTGATTCGTGGACGACAAAGAAGAAGTGACTCCGCAAGTGTAACGGATGCGCACAAAACGGTCGCGCCGCGGAAGAAGAGCTTCGAATGGGAAGATATATTTTTGGCATGGTGGATGAGAGCGAAGATGGACCTGTCTGTGGATCAACTTGCATACTTCGTCGGAATGCGCAAAGCGACACTTACACGTGCATTACAACAAATGACATCATTTTTGAYGGTGTTCATACGTGCTTACGGCGGCGATCCGATAGATCCCGAGTGGATCCAGATGACAACAGGGGAGGATTGGAAAGAAGCATACGGGCAGAAACCTTATGAGATTATCGACGTGACRGAAGTTCCCATGGAGACTCCAGACGACCCATATATGCAGCGTTTGTTTTACAGTCATTATAAGAAGCGCTATGTGTGTAAATTTCTTGGTGCCTGTCACCCGAATTGCCTTGCCGCTTTCTGTTCAGTTGGGTTTCCTGGATCCATTTTTGACAACGAAATTTGCTTTGCTGGAAAGGATCACCCGATGCTTAATCATGCGGTACACCGAGCCAGTATCCGCCGGAGGACGTTCACAGACGAGAACGACGAAAACGTAGTCGTTCCCGAAACAATTGCAGCTGATCGTGGCTTTTGCGAAGGCTTGAATAGACAGTTTGAACGGGATGCGTTCAGGCTTGTGCACCCTGCGTTTTCAAGAGGCAAGAATGTGGCGTTCTCCAAGGAGGACATTCTCGATACTAGGGCGCAAGCATGTCGTCGAGTGCTAATTGAAAATGCTTTTGGTCGCGTCAAGACGATTTGGAAGCGTATGCGCGGGCCAATAGCTATCTCCAAGCTGAAATCTGTGCATCAAGAGTGGCCAATAATATTTTTCCTAGCGCTAGATTTACAAGCTCCGCTAAGGTAGATTCCGCGCCCTGCACGACTCTGTAACCTTGTGTAAAGTACATTTATGATTGTTTTCTTCTTCGTATACGTCAAAATACTCCTTGAGAAGTGTTGATGGCTTATTTCGCGACCACATCGCGAGTATATCAGGTGCAACTTCAGGCAGCTCCAAATCACCGTCACCGCGCGTGTTCACAGTGCACCGTCGCTTCGCGCGCCCGACTTCGAATCTATTAAAGTCAATGTTGTCGAGAGGAACTTTGCGATTCACCGGATCTCCTTCGCCGCTCGTGCCAAACCACTCACTTTCGAGCGACGTGCATGGGTCAACTGGTCTTTGCAACTTGGCAAAAAACCAGAGCGCTGCGACGACGTGTATACACCCTCCAAAGTGTCCGCCCGCTCCCGCCTTACACGCGCACGTCCCACGCTCAACACTGACGACATGGTCCTGAACATG
>WMKK01000004.1:292758-347100 GCA_012295225.1 Ostreococcus mediterraneus
GATTTGAGGGCGGTTTGCGACATTCACTGGCACCTTATATCACTCAGGAACCGTATTCCGAGTGGAGAAACCGCGCGCGGTGCGGTTTCCCGACGTGCCCGACGACATCCACGTCGTGAGCACGCCGAGCGGCGTTTCGCCGAACGGTATTATTTTCTGACGCATTTCTAGGGTTTAGTTGACCAATTATAACTCAAGAGGGGGTGTCGGCCCTCCACATGCACCGCGTGGAAATAGTGTGTGTGATTGGTGTGTGCCACACTATTTAGTGTGTGTGTGATTGGTGTGTGGTATAACCACACACCAAAATAGTGTGGTTATACCACACTATTTAGCACACACCAAAGTGTGTGGTCGTCCTTGGTTATAACTCGTTGCATGAAAAGTTAGGGTTTAGGCCCCTAAACCCTCTCGGTCCCTTAATTACCACGTTCAATCGGACTGCCCCCCTTCGACTTAAGGAAAAGACGCGTGGACGTGTTACCGGTCGTCCCAGCGCAGCGGCGCGTCAGACGCGTACACGCCGCGATGTCGCGACGCGTGGCACGAGGAACTACGCGCCGCTCGGAATCGTAGTGGCGTGAGCTAGTGTGCATGACGCGCGCGCTACTCGTCTGAATGTATGGGAGCATGACAACGTCAAGCAACACCACCTCTCAACCGTCGACGTGTTGCGAGCAACGCGTCTCGCACGCGTTGCCTTCAAGCGTAAGTATGCGACGCGTCAATCGCGACCGCATGGCACAAAGGCGGGCTCGACCACGAGATCTACGAGGCGCATCACATCGCGCCTCGGGTTGAACATGTCCAAGATGCTGCATCGGACCAGTTGGTTTGCGAGAGCGCTGGCCGCCGTGCCGTCACGGCTTGATGTCTTCAACGACGGTGCGACACGCGAAGTAGCGAGTAGGGAGAAAAATGCTCGAACGATGCTTCGTCGCAAAATCATATTAGACTTAGCTATTCATGTGCATGGCGCACACTCCTTGCCATACATCTCTGTGCTCGCAGCATGGTTGCGACACAGAGAGCACAGTGGAAGTAGCTGTGCTCGCAATACAATTAGACCCAGTCGACGTCAATCGTCATGAAATACCTAATGCCAATAACCATGATCGTTCTCCGGCGTGCGCGGCCCTTTGACGCGGGTTCCAAGTAACACAACTACATCAGACAGTTGCACATGCATCGCACATCGCGCATCGCGCGACGGTACGCGCACCTTAAGTCCGACGGGGGGCGTTGGTGTACCATTCTGATTTTATTTTTTTCGGAAAAAATGTAAAATGATAGGCTTATTTTGTGCTTGTCATAAAAAAAGCTTAAGTCCGAGGGGGGGTTTTGGTGTACCATCGTTAGAGCGAAAATAGCGATTATGGTACACCAACGCCCCCCCCCTGGACTTAAGAATCCCAGTCATTTTTTGGTGAAATGGTACACCGAGTACACCGGACTAAAAATGGTACACCAAGTCCTGCGACCCGGAATACATGGTGGACTGTTTTAGGGTTGGCGATGCGTGTCCTGTTTTGACTGTTGATCAGCGTCACACGTCGTCTACTGTCAGGTGTATGCTAATACTATAACCGCGAAATATACGAGTATAATATGCATTTTATAGTTTTTAAGGGACGCGGAACTGGTACTTGCGGGAAAACTTTATATGCTACCGCTTCAGAGGAGTCCCTATGCGACTGAAGAGTCATGATTGGTCGACGAAATACGTAGTGTGTACCTTTTAGTACTATCACATCACCGTGTCACATCTGCTACCGGGTGTTTTCACCTTGCGAAAATTCGTGAAAAACGTGATGCGTGGCAAACACGAGTGAAATCAAGCGACGCGACGCAAACTTTAGACGACCAACCGCACGCAAACAGTGACATATGCTCCGCGTTACATAAATTAAGCAGTTACGCATCGTCAACACACTCACACGTGCGCCCGCTGTATCATTTGTATCGCAGTTACCCTTACACTGTCACACTGAACTGATGTATTCCAAACCCTATATAGGGTTTGGGTAGGGTTTAGTCAAACCCTAAGAGATGTTCATCGCACCGAATGGCACTCGAAATGCATCGCGTCCATGTGCGCGCTTCAAGGAATGTCATTCATATGCAGCTTAAGCGTTTTGCGGAAGAATGCACGCAATGGATCGCGTTTGTGAGGACCCATTGATGTTACTGTCCGCGACAACTAAACCCTAAGTAGGGTTTAGAGCGCGGCGCGTTGACAAGTAATCTGTTAAGCAGCAAGTTAGAGTTGCGATGGTGATCTCACGCGTCGTCGGGGTTTGCGCGCTGTGAAACTATGCGAGACAGTCAAGACGGGTCTGTTGTCCTCGTTTTCGAGCGTTTTCGTCGCGGCATAGCGGTTACGTCGTCCGTTTCGCTTCAAATCATGCAACTCTGAAGCATCACGTTTTTCACGAATTTTCGCAAGGTGAAAACACCCGGTAGCAGATGTGACACGGTGATGTGATAGTACTAAAAGGTACACACTACGTATTTCGTCGACCAATCATGACTMDTCAGTCGCATAGGGACTCCTCTGAAGCGGTAGCATATAAAGTTTTCCGTACTTGCGCGTCACACCACCTCGTGCGTCTGGAATAATCATAAACGGAATGGATGCGGTACAGCTTCGAGGACGGCACTGGGCACACGATCTAAAATCTCATACTGTATTATATTTTGAACGTGGCTTGGTACAACATGATGTTTTTGTGTAGGAAGCATTTGCTCAGGAGGTGTCCAATTTAAAACGCTGGGATGCGGAGGTTATCGCCAGTCGCGCAAATTTGGAAAGGCTGCAGGTTTACATATCGTACCTCTACTTGGCTTGAATCACTCAATCCACTTCAAGGCACAACTTGCAGGTTCTTTTGCAGAACATTGCCGTTTAACACGTCAATTAGACATTCTGGAGTCCCACCAAAACACGATTGAGCAATCGCTAGCGACGCTCTCCACCGACTTAAACCGCATGGAAACGTACGCTTGACTATCTGAAACCACTTCAAATTTGACGCTTGAATGAAACTCTCTAGTTTAATACTCTCGTCAAACAACGACCGAGAACTACTTTTTACGTTTAGTGAGGAAGTTAGCTCAAAACTTAAATCAATCACTCAGCTGTTTCCAAGTGCGGCGCTAGAAAATTCGCGACAGGTGAGTCAAACTATGGATATTGAGTACATTAGTTACCTCTGCTCTCTAGCCCAAGTGGATTGATGATACCGTGGGGCCACTGTTTACTACACTGAAAACACATCTTCGTGAGCTCCAGCGACTCGAGCAGAAGTTGAATACCCTCGCCAGCAATGAAAGCGAATTTCAAACAGAGTTAACGGTAGAATGAATGTTGATAGCGATATATGATCGCGCCTAACGCGATGTGATCCAACTAGCCAAAGCGGTGTTAGAAAAATTAAAAGCTTATAAGTGTTCAGATTCCTCCCCACTCGTTGTCCCTTAAAACTCTTTCGTTCATTTCGTTCATCCGTATAACTGCAGGCATCAGAGCCAACACGAAGAAGCTTCAACACCCGGGGGAAGCGCCTTAATCTCGATTTTCAATTACTGGGATATAAGACATAACTGACAAACGGGTTTGGTCATGGCTCTTTCGAGCTCGATCTCGTTGTCTTTAAAATGCACGCACAATACGCAAGCTGGGCGAGCCAGGGTAAATCGTGACCATAGTTTGCGTGTACGTTCAAGACGAAGGGCGCAAGACGCCGTTGCGGCGACTCTCGACGCTAAGTTTGATAACGAAACGAGGAGTCATAAACTACAAGTCTTGATAGCTGGCGGTGGTCTTGGCGGTTTGTTTTTGTCAATTTGTTTGGCAAAAAAAGGAATCGACGTCACTGTACTCGAGCAGACGAAAAATTATCGACCACTTGGTGGTCCTATACAGCTAGCAAGCAACGGCATGAGTGTACTGAAGGCTACAAGTGAACAATTGTACCGGCGCGTGCAAGATAACAGTCGTCCGTTCTGGGGGACAAAAAGTGGTATAAAAGATGGTCTGACATCAGAGTGGATGTTTGAATTTGATGCGATCACGCAGATACCAAAGAAGCGTGAGTTACCTTTCGCTGTATGCATCGATCGCTCCGATCTTCAGAGATGCCTCCTTGATGAGATAGCCTTGCTGAGTTCTGTTACAACATACGGGCGGGTGAATATTGAGATGGGTGCTTTAGTCAAAAAATTTGAAGAAAATAAGGGTTCCGGTCGCGTTAACGTGATGCTTGAAGACGGTTCTGTCTTAGATGCAGATTTACTGATTGGAGCAGATGGGATTTGGAGTTCTGTGAGAGCTCAAATGTTTAATGAACCGGTTGGAGTTCGTGGCTCAGAAAGTACGGCTTCTTATTCCGGTTATAAACTATTCAGTGGCTTGCCAATCTATAAAAGTGAAGATTATTTTGACATAGGATACTGTGCATTCATAGGTCCGGATAACTATTTTGTTACTTGTCCAGATCGGCATGGGCGGTTGCAGTGGTATGCGTTTGTCAAATCTCCCCCCAACACTTTAAGTAATGCCTCTCCAGTTGAGTTCTTGCTGAACAAGTTCTCTGACTGGTCACCGGAAGTAAAAAATCTGATTTCAATAACATCCGAAATCGATATCAAACAAAGGGATCTGTGGGATCGTCCACCTTGTGTTTTACAAAGCTGGTCAAAGGGAAGAGTTGCGCTTCTTGGCGATTCTTGCCATGCCACTATGCCAAACATAGGCCAAGGAACAGGCTTGGCCTTTGAAGATGCTTATATACTATCAGCTAGGTTAGAGCATATCAAACCTGACTCCTCCATTGATATCATATTAAAAGAGTACTATGCACAGCGCTTATTTCGCACTGCAGCCATACAGGGGCTTGGCAGGATGAATAGCGAGGCGATCAAAATTCTTACTCCATTATTACCAATTAAACCAATTATTGACAGTATAGTGTCACCTTTTCTTCCAATAGTCTTCACTATCCAGTTTGGGTATTGTTATTCTTTTTGTCCAATGAAGGAGACTGAAGCAGACAGTCTTGTTAGTGCGGCAAAAATGGATAACAGGCATAGGTTGGAATCACAGAGGGCCTGGATGGAAAATCTAGAGTAGTGAGTGACGCTAGAAATACTTACGAGATGGATGACAAGACGTTCTGTTTTGAAGTACTGAATGACAAAAGTTGAGATAGTTGTGTAATAAAACGGCAGGTCTAAATGATTAAGCAGCAATACCGCTTTTCGACGCGATTCGAAGAGCGTTGGAACGCATGAGAGAAGCAACAGTGTTCGCAAGAAGCTTCACGTCGTCAACAGGGTTCCCTGGTACGACTGTTTTATAAAGGTAAGAGTCGAACGTCATCTTTTGCACGTACTCATCAGCGCACATTTCGACAAATGCCTCACGCGCCGGGTTCGACCGGTAGAAGACTTTTTGTAAAATATCAAGCACCTTGTATGTTGCCCAGTATTTACGGTCCCATTTATCCAAGTAGACTCGAAGATCCGACTCGCTGATTTCTCTGGTGCCGTTCATAGATTGCTCAACGACAGCTTCTGCAGCCATTCGCCCGGACTTAGCGGCGAAGTAGATGCCCTCGCCACTGCACTTCGTCACGTAGCCAGCGGCGTCGCCAACAAGGGCAACTCGGCCTTGGACGCGGTTCGGTCGCGGGTGCTCAGGGATAGGGTGCGCTTCGACACGGATGATTTTCCCACCTGCGCACTTCTCCTCCGCTCTGTTGCGCATAGCAGTTTGGTACTGCTTGATGGCTGTTTTGTTTACCACAGTTCCTGTGCCCACTGCAACATGGTCATACTTGGGGAAAACCCAGCCATAGAAATCTGGAGAGACGTCATCGCCAACATACATTTCAGCAAGGTCCTTGTAGTACTCCATCTTTTCATCCGGAATTTTAATTCTTTCTTGAAAGGCGATGGCATAGTCGTATTCGCCAGCGTCAATGCACTTTGCGACACGCGAGTTCGCCCCATCAGCTCCAATGACGACATCAACTTCGAGAGTTTTCGGAACACCAGTTTTGCTTTCCTCCTCATAGTCGTTGTATTGGACAGTAATCGGCCCATTACCTTGACCAGGATCTTCAATCTTCATGAATAAACCATTGATCAAGTTGGCACCCAAGCTGTTAGCGCGCTTTCTCAAAAAGTCATCCATGACTTCACGTCGACACATGCCGATGTATTCCTTATCGTTGAGCGTTTGTCCAACGTCGACGGCCCGGTTCGACGGAGATATCATTTTCATCTTCGTGACCTTACGATCGATAATTTCTTCGGGCAAGTCAAACTCGCCGACCATACAAAGCGGGATAGCTCCACCACACGGTTTGCAGTTGTCCATCTTGCGTTCGATAAGATAAGTTTCACACCCTCCCTTGGCGAGTGTTTCAGCAGCACAGGCCCCTGCCGGACCACCACCGATTACGGCAACTCGCAATTTGCGGTCCGTAAGAGGAGCACCAGAAGCCTTGATGACTTGGCATTTAGACGCTCGCGAAGTGGTACGAGAACGCGTCAAATCGTTGTTGTGCTGGCGAGAACTCAACCTGTTTTCGCGTGGGAAGATAACGTTCTCAGCAACGTTAGGATTGAATAAATCTGATGCAGATCGGGAATGGAGCTCGACACTCGCACCGATATTTGAAGCATTTTTCATTACGTGCGCGGTTTTGTCCCCAAGTTCGCAGCGTACACACGATCCGCTCGGTACGAATGGGATAAGCGGCATGCGATACACGCGTGCGATATTTTGCTATTTCTGGCTACTTCCTCGCGTTGCGAAGGCATTTCTTACCGTTGATTGAGGTGAATATTTTGAGATGCGATAGACGACATATTTCGAGGATTGCGTGTTCAGCCTTCACACAGGTGTAGAGTCGTGCGTGTGTGCGCAACTTGGCTGCGCTCGATCACTTTCTCGATCAGGCTGGCGACGCCTGGAAAGATCCTAGATTTCACGCTATCCAAGCAGTAAATATCCGAGAAGTAAACACACTTACAATCGCCAAAGTATTATGATTATTGTTTCCAATATTCCAACTTTTGATTGATATTAGATCCTAAACCCATGTTTAATCGCATCGGCATAAAAAGCCCAATACTATGCAGTTAAGTATCACCGAGTTGGTATTATTCGCATTGCATTGTCACTTGAGCTTGAGAGTTTATTTTCTGCATACACTATTAGGTACTTTTAACCCAGCACATGTACAAAAGCAAAGCTTTTATCATATTCTAAAACATATTGGTCTATTGCGGATGAGAAATTCAATTGTGAAAATATGAAAACTTTCCTTTCTCTCGTTCAGTCGTAGGATTTCAGTCGGAACCGGAGGGCTCTTGGCTTCGGGCGTTCTCTAAAGGTCATATTTTGAACTTCCACAGACTCTTCGCTCGCACTCGACGGATACGCGGCTGCTGAACGCAACAGTGGGTTGTAGAAGGTGAGTGGTTCATTAGCGCGCTTCCGTACCACGGTTTGACTTAAAATCTGTTTCGACGCAGTAACATGGCAAATGGCGAAGGTCCCGTGCGCCTTCGCTTCTGTCCAAATAGCAACGATTTGCTCTATCCAAAAGAGGATCGCGCGCGCAATAAATTGGTCTATATTTGCAGAAATTGCGACTATACAGTGGATGCTGATTTAAGCTGCGTTTACCGCCATCACATCTCCCACAGTGCTGTGGAGACGACAGCCATATTAACGGATGTTACGTCCGATCCAACTCTTCCTCGTTCAAAGAATGTTCGATGTGGCAGGTGCGGAAACGGAGAAGCGGTATTCTTTTCTCTTACAACAAGCGAGGGGATGTCGCTGTTTTTTCAGTGCACGTCCTGCGCCAATAGATGGAAGGATACAGGTGACTCGCTTGAAGGATAGGCTAGAGGCTAGAGCTGTACTAATATTGGCAAAGTTTAAAGAACTTCAAACCATCTACTGACCAAACATCGACCGTGACTTTGAAGCGACACTCCACATCGACCTATCGAATGCAAGGTAAACCCAACTTCACCTCGCCTCGAACTGCACAACTAAGGTGTAGTAGAACATCAGTCAACGCGGACAATGCTATAAACTGAGCGACTTACCTTGCTTGGTACGCTTTTTATACAAAATTCTATATCCACACTCGCGGCATATAACTACATCACCTGGACGTAGGATGACCTCAGATCCGCAGTCTGTGGTAGTGTTTGTAGCAGTTAGAACGAACTGAACCAAAGTCACGCTGACTTACCCCCACAATTGTAAGATACGCCTGCAGTAGAATTTGTACTGGATGCACTTCGCAGACTCATCCTGATTCTGCTCAAATAATGCGCGACTTTCGGAGCTGCAAAGTCGTTCGCTCTCGTGCCGCAGGATCGTGGAACATACTCACGTATTTTATCACATGGGCCGCAGTTACGAAAATGCGAATTAAATCTATTCGAACATTACGGGATGGGAACTTATATATTTGAATACGACATGGGTGAGATAAATGCGTCATATTTACCAAGGAGAAACGTCCAAATACAAAACAGGATGAGAATGATTATCATTCCATCTACAGACAGGCAGACGATTCTGACACTGATTTTCTCACGGCAACTTTACATAAGTCGCGAGAGCTGCTCGCGTCTCACCGCGCCGCCTAAATACCGCACAAACAATGCCTAGCATTAACGTGCAGGAGTTAGATTCGACTCAAATCAAGTTTTCCATCGAAGGGGTTGACTGCAGTGTTTCGAACGCACTTCGTCGCATCTGCATCGCCGAGGTCCCGACCTTGGCTATCGACCTCGTCGAAGTTTTGGAAAACTCTTCGGTTCTATGTGATGAATTTGTGAGTCATCGCCTTGGCTTGGTACCACTTCTAAGTGGCCTAGCGAAAGAGTTTAGTTTTCCATATGAATTTTCGGAAGAAGAAGATAGTAAGACGGACGTGCATTTTGACCTTCATGTCAGAGCACAAAAAGATCAAACTCTTGATGTTACAAGTGACGATCTCGTCTGCCAAGATAAACGGATCTCACCAGTACAGTATAGTAGCTCCACGGAAAAGTTTAAGTCAACGAAAGCCGGTATTCTGATAGTCAAACTTAGAAAAAACCAAGAAATACAGGTAAGATGTGTAGCCCGCAAAGGAGTTGGTAAAGACCATGCGAAATGGTCTCCGGTAGCGACTGCAGTGTTCAGATATGAACCAACGATTCAAATCGATGAAGTCATCTTCAGCACACTAAGTGGTAGGTTATACTCACATGTATCTTCATTTTTCTAACTCCTCTGCAGAATCAGAGAAAGTTGACTTTGTGAACAGTTGTCCGAGTAGATTATTTCGTTATGACAAAGAGTCGGGCAGAGTCCATGTCGAACACAGTTCGATCTATACTTATGATGGCGAGGCAGTTCGTAAGGTGAGTCACTCTACAATTGCACACTTCGTGCCGATGATCTCACCTATGGAAACATTAGGCAGAGGAACTAGGAAAGCCAGATCTAGTTCACGTCAGACCAAGAGCAGACAAGTTCAACTTTTTGATTGAAGGAACAGGCTCTTTGCCTCCGGAGGAAATACTCCACCAAAGTCTTGAGATTTTACAAGGTAAACTTGACTTATTAAAGGTAAGCCTAGAATCCCTCTATAGGTCCAATGCGGTCTTCACGTGTTGACAATTTTTCATTCAACAGGGTGAACTAGACTTGTTATAATTAAAACGTCTATGGCAGTATTTGATGGCACCTTCCCGATAAGACTATTTAGTGCTTCTAAGATACTTAAAATATGAGTCTTACATCAAATCTGAGCTTGCACTGAAGCCAAGCACTTTCAATTTTCACAAAACCGTTATAGAAACCCTGAAACATGTTGCTTGGTGCGCGTTCCACAACTTCTGCACTTTTGTAATTATCTAGTCTCATATACTTGAAACGTTGAGTACAGAGCAAATACTGTTCGTAATTGTTGCATGAACCGATTATATTTGCCGTTCTGTTTGACGCTGAGCGTGCGACAAACATATTTAGCACATCAAACTCTTGTAAACTGGAAAAACAGTTTCCACATAGTGAATCAGGTGTGATACGCGTAAGATTTTGAATGGAATATTTCCACAGCGGCCCTTGCGCTAAAGTATGTTTTGATAAAATATTCATAAGTTGACCTTTCTGCTCGGAATTACCCATGGCCAGTATCAGATCAATTTCATGGGCACTTGTTGGGTAAGTTTTCATTATGTCGTCATATATTAGTTTCTGCAACTGACCGGCCCATTTGATTTTCGATACCCTGATAAGAAAATAAAGTAGGAAGGTGAGAGAATCTGCGTTTTGTTTCTTTGCGGCTGTGTAGACACCAGCTGCGATAGAGCCATCTCTGGCACTCAAAGAAGACATACCAAGCCTAGACTGAGCTGTTGCTTCTGATTTTGAACTCTCTGTGTGAACTGTTTCATTCTCGTGTCGAGTGTTTAATATACTTTGCCGATTCCGAATCCTTTCCGTATACTTAAGTTCGAACTCGAAATACTCGCGCCAAAGTGCTTGAGTACCTGAGCATGCTCTTAGGCCGCGGTGAAGAAGAGTTCTGGCTCCGGAAGGATTCACCTGTGCATGGAACTCCCACGACGCGGCGAACGCCCACAGGCCACCAGAGCCTGGATTGAACCGCAACGCCTGAACTAGAGCGCGCGAAATAAGCTTGTGCGCCCCCTTTCTCGTAGAGTAGCGTAGAAGTGACATCCAGAGCTCCAGGTCATCATGAAACCTTGCAAGCCCGCGTTTATATATACTGAAAATTAAGCCCGTAAAAGGGTTGAACTTAGTTGAGCTCGATTCAACCTTCCCCTCTCTTTGCTTTCGCTTATAGTGCAATAATTCTAAATTTTGGGCAAATGCCGCGTACGCCAAAATTATTCCAGCGCCACTTCGTTTGCTGCTCAGTTTAAGCTCATACCCAGAAAGCTTTAGGAAAATTGCTTTTAGTGCTCCAGTGTTGTACAAACCGCTCTTCTCCAACAATTCTAACCTTTTCAAATGCTGCTCGAAACGGTTCGCGCGTTTCATGGGTATTGACTTCTAAGTTCTTGAGTTGTGAGGCGCCTCTTCTCAACTTCTCATTCACCGAACTGGAGTCTAAGTGAACGCCGCCAGACAGTCTCTTCAGAACCTGACATATAAATCAGATGTCCGCGCCTCGTTCGATACTGTAAAGGCAAACTACCCACTGCACAATGTGCGCATGGGTTCGAACCCCATTCCTGGCACGTACAGTACGCTGTGTGTTTATTTAGCCAGGATGCCCGAGTGGTCTAAGGGGGTGGATTTAAGAAGAAGAAAACGTATGTAGCTCACAAAGGGCAACGTCTATTTCGCGTCCACATTTTTTTCAAAAGAAAAATAACAACTAGTGTCAAAAGTGTGCACACTACACATACACATGTATACACCTCGAAAGGATGGGACAAAAACTAAAATAAAACGCGGCTTCGGGCGGTGACAATTACTCCTCGCCCGGCCAAAAAACCCCTCCTAGCGCGTGGAAATGTACCCTCGCAGTTCTCACATCGGTAGCCTTACTCAGAAGAACTTGATTTCCAACCGATCAATACGAGCATTTCGAGGTTGTAGCAGAGCTTCAATAGGTAATCCACAGGTTCAAGCGCGCTCTAGTACATCGAGTACAACGACAAAGATGAATACCATCCTTGCCGCTGACATCGGCGGTACAAACGCACGTTTCACGATTTGGAATCGTGACGCCGCAGGCGATGATAAACTCATATTTACTCGCAGCTACAAAACTGAAGACTATAGTACATTCGAACTCTGTTATGAGCAGTTCATGGTGGACTCAGAGTTGAGGCAACTTGATTCTGTATGCTTGGCAGTCGCAGGGGTTGTACAAAGTAATAGGTCAAACCTGACCAACTTGGGCTGGATAGTAGATGGGGATAAAATGAAATCACTCTACCATATCCCTATGGTTTGCGTCATAAATGATTTTGAAGCAGTCGGGTACGGGATATTTGAACTAGCAAAAGATGATATTCTAACCCTTCACTCGCCGGAAAAAGACGCATCGGGGCCTATTGCAATCTTGGGACCAGGAACCGGACTTGGTGAGGCATTCCTCATATGGGATGTTAGTACAAGTCGATACATCGTTCATGCCACAGAGGGTTCACATGCAGACTTCGCGGCGCGGGGTCAGATACAGCACGAACTATGCCTGTGGGTTGAGGAAGAGTTTAAGGAATGCGAAGTCGAACAAGTATGCTCTGGACCCGGTATCGTTCGAATATATAAGTTTCTTCAGCATAAGTTCAATGTAGGACTTCCAGATCGAACACCAGCACAGATAAGTGCCGAAGCAGTCTCTGGGAAATGTACTTTTTGTGAACAAGCGGTCGCCATATTTTTAGATATTTTGGGCGCCGAAGCAGCAAATTTAGGTATGAAATGTCTAGCAACTGGTGGCGTGTACATCGCTGGTGGTATCCCTGCAAAGATGAGAGGTATCTTACAAGAGAGCGGGTTAGTTGCGTCTTTCTTACGACCCGGAGCCAAATTCCATGAGATACGTAAGTCTTTTCCACTGCATGTTGTACTTGATCCGGACGTTGGTCTACTCGGCTCCAAGGTTGTTGCTTTTAATGCGCTTATTTGACCATAGCTCACCGCATGCCTTGCCATGCGTTTCAGCCATGCGTTTCATGCCGTTTCGTGCTAGATTTCCTAAGCTAGAGTTCCAACGCATTCGTGGAAAAGAAAAGAAACCATAAATCAGATGTTGGAACTCGAATGACCTACAAGATAGCCACGCCTAAATATATCGGTATCTTTTCGAGTCTCGAGTCTCGAACAGATATCGATTACCCGACTACGTCTAGGAGATCGAATCGTCGTCGGTGCTTTTTTGGTTTAGAGACGTTGGTGTCCTCTCTGTGTAATTTATAACAGTCATGTTGGGTTACGTTCGATGAAGATTATACGGACGATTAATGGCGTCTTCATTACAACGAGTTTTCACATGTAACGTATGCGTTTCTACAGGGCGTGGCTAAATCTCATGCCGAATCAACTTTTTATCGAACATGTGTGCTATATTTAACATCTATTTATGTCTGTCAAATAATATGAAATGCGCCTTAATACAATTACATAATTGTAACCTAGGCAGTTTACTGCTGGGTTACCAGGACACGGATATCAAAAACTTCGCTATAAAAACGCCCGACAGGCGCCGCCTCACAACCACACGCGCCAAGATCACGCACACTCAACAACAATGTGTTTTTAACACCTTGTGCAAAGTTCTAGCGCCGCGCGTCGCGCGTCGACGACGACAAGTGACTAATTCAAAACGCGTTAATTAGTCCCTGTTTTTGAGTCACGAATTGGTCAAGGGTAATCGATTTTTCCACGCGTCGTGGTACACGAGAGCATGTATAGACGTGTTGAGCCTTTCAAACGCGTCATGTTTTACACAGCAACTTTTCGTTTTTCGTCTTTCGTGCTCTGAGTCGACCGTAAAGTGAGATCTCATGCATCCAATTGATTCTGTTGGGCCAAGGCGCGCGCGCATGCGCCGTTACACGCGTCAGGACGTTCCTGATGTAGCGGTTTATGTCTTATAGATACATATGTTACACAAACATGTCAATTGTCAGTCACATGTTGTTGCTACAGTGATACAGTTAAGATACAATCGTTTACGTGCGTCAGCGTTCACGTGTGTTGCTCCAGAGTCACACGACGGCTATCGATGTGCTGGAGTAGTTCGTTTTCTAAGATGTACCAATCCAATTCTGGCCAGCAATTTCGTGAAGTACTATGACACTTCACACCTTTCCAAGGAAATTCCTTTGTTTTCCGATTTCAGTGTTGTGTAACTGTGGTGCGTTCACCTTTGCGTCGAACAACGCAACGCAGCGCGGTGCGTCCATTTCTGTAAAAACAGATGACGGCTACTCGTGTTGCATTCAAACTTGGTTGAACGTGTTGCGCGCAAACAAGAACGACAACTTTCTATGCACTGTAATGTGATATACATCGACATTTGAATCATCATCCGGGTATTTCCCCATGCGCGTCCGCGGCTTCAAACATGGCGCTCTCTGACCTCTCACGAACCGTGAGTCCATGCGCATAATAACATCCAAGACGTGAAAGAGGAACGTATTTTGATCTCGCGTCGAGCGGCATTGTGCGCACGCCCACACGTGTTTTGAAGTGCTCCAGGCCCTGTCTTTCGTGGCGAAGAACTTCCCAAAGTAGAGCACTTGTTGCAGTCTTCTCCTGCTGTCTTTACGTTCAATGACGAACTTCCAAAAAGCGTAGTAAATCTAGTCCACATCGATGACGACGTGTGGTTAATACCTAGTGACATACCAGCCTCGTTTAACTCCGTCACCTTCGTACCTGCAAATATACGCCCGCCTGACATGTGCAGTGTGCGCTGCAACGTTTTCCACGCACTGATTCAACTGGAAGTCTCGTATTGCTCTTAAGTGCTCCACAGACATATCTTCGTCCTCGTTTGTCAATGTCACCTTTAGTGGATCCACAACCTTCGCTGCCCACTAACGACTTCAACGCGTGCAATACATCGCGGTAAGGTTCATGCAGTCCTCGTTCTATTCGCGTACCAGCACTTGTGCGAATCGACAACATCAGTGATTCCTGGTCATGATAAACGACTATGACATTTGTTCGTTATCGATCCTTAGCGTTCAGCGTGGTTCCGCTTACTGTGGCGCCAGTCCGTGGCGTGCTGTGCCGTGGCAGACTACCCACCGTTAGTTGAAGCTGGCGAACTAGACCTTGAGCGTGTCAAGGTCGGTCAAACCGTTTGACCATACAAACGCATGCGCGCATCGCATCCTTGGGCAACTGCGAAAAGCTGTCGATTGAAACGTCCAGAGACGTGAATAGTTTACATTTATGGCGCACAGAGTGCGTTTGTCAACACCTTACACGACGTCTTATGCCGTCGTCGCTTCAGTCGTCGGCGTTACGAGCTTTCCATCCCTCGTATTTTGGATACACGCAAGCCTTGTTATTCATGAACAAGGTGTTGATGATGATATCAGACGAGTTCGTCGCGTGTTCACGATATTCAAAAACGTATAGAACTATCAGAGTCGTCGCCTAGGTTACCCCCGTAAGGCATTATTATATGCCGTCTATAAGCAATTATCTCTCCGAACCATTCCGCCGAATCGTGGGTGGATGATTTTTCGTTTCAGTGAAAGAGTGTTCTCGAGTTAAACTATTGCACTTTACAGAGTTCATGTCCGGCCGGTTTCCGACTTCGGACGTGGTTTACCTTGTGAAAATTCGTGAAAAACTCTTCTTGTGGCGAAAACGAGTGAATCAGACGTTAACGACCACTCGCCACGATGGATGACCGCCCGAAAACGATGGTATACTGTCCACGTGAGATGAATCAGGCAGTTTTGCGTCATGGAATCGCTCAGACGTGCGCCCATTATATTCGACATCACGAAGTTGTCCTTCCTTTGAGACCAGAAACTCAAATTCTCTAAACCCTGTATAGGGTTTAGTTAGGGTTTAGCTAAACTGGTAGCGCTGACGCGCGTGACTGGACGAGTCGAATGAATTGAGAAAAAACGTCGTATGTACGTACTTGTGTGATAAGTACATTCATAGTGTATATCCATAGTTCTTTTGCAGTATTTATTACGCGTAGGCGTGATGCAACTGGAGCTCGATACTGAAGACTGCGTGAACGTGATGTTAAAAGTGCATTTGCAGCAAGCGCGTTTGGAGTTGCACGCACTGTGAAGAGTGGTAAACCGATGGTAGCATTATATATCAAAACGATATCATAGCAACTTCAACGAACCCACGTGGATTTGCGTTCAGCGTATTCGTCCATGAGCTTATGAGCGTGTTGCTTCGTCACGGCGGCGGCGGCGGCGTATTTGCTGACATCGATGTCGGCGTCGGCGTCGATCGCTTCCATGACGTGAATCATGGCAGCGGCGACGGCGCCCGAAGTGACTTAACTGAAAGGCATGGTGAGCACAGGCATGGTGAGGAAAGCTTTCTTGGCGTCTTTGAGATTGCCTGTTGTGTGCGTTGCGAATACGACGATGGCTTGTGCGACGCGGACGATGTGTGTCGGTGGTATGCTTTGGACAATAGCTTGGATAACAGCCGCAAGTGGTCGCTGCTGAGACGTACGGCGCTGCGTTTTACAGCTTCTTTTAACGCCTTGAGCGTTACTTCTTGTGTCTTCTTTGGATCCGCGGCGTGTTCCTCTAAGTTGGACGGCAACGCATCACCACGTCGCGACATAGTTGACGAAGGCGTTGACGGCGGCGTCTGGGTTGGCGCCTGCGTATATGTTTGTTGTGGTTTTACGAGTTATAGTCTTGCCAACGGCAGCATGTTTTCACGATGTGTGGTGCGTCATGGTGTCAGAGTACGTTGCGATGGATGTGTGTGTGCGAATGCGAAACGTCGGACGACAACTAGCTAGCGAACTAGAAGCGTCGTAATATCGATGTAAACCCTCTATTAGTGGGCGCAGGTCGCAGGGGAGGGGGGGGTGAGTGACGAGTCATAATTGGCGGAGTGGTTCTAAACCCTATGGGGGGACTCATCGACCAATTATAATTCAAAAAGTTGCTAAACCCTGATCCGGGGTAGGGTACCTAGACGTAGACGAGCCTTCGGCTCGTCCAGACCCTACATATGTTCATCGACGCCAAATGCTCGTCGACACGCATCGATCCGATGTTCGCGCCACAGCAGATGCTCAAATCATGCGCAGGAAGCGTTTCACATACGCGCTGCTCGACGGTAAGCGTGTTTGATCTTCGAATGATGTCGACATTCACGAATGCTAAACCCTAACTAGGGTTTGGCCAAACCCTAGCTAGGGTTCGGAGCGTCTTGTGACAAGTCCATTCGTGTCAGCACCAGACGAGAGTTGCAACGTTGATGGCGCGCGTTGTCGGCAAATCGGCACTATGGAAGTCCTTGATTCCCCGAGAGCAGGTGTATTGTCATCGTTTCAAGTGTTTCTGCTGTAATCATCGTCGCTTCGTCATCCATGTCGCTTCGTTTCACACCCTGGTGTCGCTGCTGTTGTTTTTCACAAATTTTCACAAGGTGAAAACACCCGAAAGTGGCTCCACGTCCGGGGAGTCCCAAAGAAGCGTTGAGTCAGGAACGGTGGTGTTTTCGGTCTTTTATGGCGTTTTTATATTTTTACACGAACTTAACTGTTTCTAATATACGATCATTATTTCGATAAAAAGTTGATTCGGCATGAGATTTAGCCACGCCCTTTCTACACATGATGTTACCATTTATGTCTAGAATATACATATAAACATTCTTGTAGTATTATACGATATTCATATTATAGGAGTAGAAGGTCTAATACTTACGTGTATTATCTGACAAGTCACGTTTATTGCAATAGTCTTCTGTGTTTTTAAATGTTGATAATTCGCGTTGCGTCGTGATATCTGAAAAGTGCTTACAAAGTGTGCATAAGAGTAATTTCAACCAATATTAGACGGAATTACACGATATTACGCGATTTTGCTTATTAGCCATGGAAAAACTTTTCCCCAGGGAGATTCTAGTATTCGGGACTGGAATCGTCTAGATGCCGCGGTACCGGCACACCCCGTACACATGCGTATTCTGTAATTCTGTACTCAGTGTAGAATTGTCCGAGAATTGCACCAGTGCACTGCACTGGTGCATTGATAGTAGTATATTGACCATATTACTTGGATGGGCTTCGAACAGCTATCTACGTCGGTACGTACCCACGAAAGGCAAAAATTGACGAGCCATGAGCAACACACTGGAGAGGGTGAAACGTCGGAACACGTTGCTCGCGGCAGCGAAGCCGGAAGTCGCTTGATTACCTGAAGTAGTTCTGTTCGAGGCTTAGAGTGCATCATGCGAAAAAAGAAGTTCATCACTGGTTCAGCTGCAAAGTATTGCTTACTCCCAAGGCAGGAGATACAACCTGAGCCGTCAAGTGGGGGTCACACATGGTTAAGAACCGACTTGAATGTAGACTTTAAGCCGTTTGCTGCGGAAGATGGCGACGACCTACCGCATGAGTCTCTTCTAGCGGGGATTCTCCTCAAACCAGAGGGGTCAAGCCGCATGGGTACGACAGATGATCTCACCGAAGAAGTTAATGAAGAACATTTCCTCAGAACTATAGGTACTGACCCCACAGCTGTGTTTGTTAGTGCAACTGGTAGCACGGGAAATTCTTTGAGCATCAATTTGCCCACATCAAATGATACCAAGAATACTTCACTAGGATCTTCTGAGACCGAAGAAGTAAGCTCTGAGGTTCAAGCTATTGCGTCAAGCTTCCAGGAGATAGAGTCAACCCCTTCAGACGACGACTACACTGATGAATATGATGATTTCTTTCATCAAATAATCCAAGGACCGAAATTGAAAGTTCCAGAGTCGCGTACAAAGAGTGTTCAATTAGTCCGCTCAAATTTACTTAAGATAAACGAGGGCATTGTTGCAACTAGTGAGGACAAAATGTTTGATAAACTTGTTCAAAGTTATGCTGACGTGAATACCAAAGACGAAACCTCAGTGGTGCCCCGAGAAAATTATGATGACTTAGATGTCCTCACCACCGTACTGAAAACTACTGAGAATGACGAAGTTGCCGAGAGACTTGCAGCGATTCGTGTCACTGGCAAGCAGGTATGCAAAGGTTCTATAAATATCAATCCGACCGCAGAAGTGCCAGGCTCGTGTCAAAATTTGTCACACTTAAGTGACTCTTACGTGCCGAACGTTCGTTCAAAGTGGGATTGCGAATCTGTTGTGAGTATGTACTCATGTATAGAGCATCATCCACGGCTACTTTCTTCTTCTGGCTTTCGGCCAAGTGCGAAACCACTTAAGTGCTCACTTTCAGGAAGCGGACAATCCAAATCAATTTCTCCAGATAACGCAGGTCTTAAATCATGCCATACGTCTAACCGCGAAGATAATCAAAATTCCACCTATTCAGTAGATTTGCCGGCGATATCGCCAGCAAATCAGGAGTATGACTGTATGTGGAGACATAATATAAGCCGTAAAGGAGAGACAAAAGAGGAGAAAAAAGAGCGGAAGGCGGCCGTAAAAGCTGGTCGTAAACAAGCTCGGAGTAGCAAAAAGCATGTTAAGAGCGCTTTCAAGAAAGAAGAGGTGGCACTGAGGCAAATCTCTGATCACATCCCATTGAAGTGCTCTGTAGTGAATCTAACGTGAAGGATCTTGTGCTTACAGTTGTCCACACACTTAGTTGTAGTTTAGTTGTCTTGTTTGTTTATTAAATCGTCACTTGATCACTCAAATGTGTTCTTGTTCCCTTTTCAAAAATCGTAGGGTGACTACTTTCATCTTCTTATTTACTTTGAAGATAACTTTTGGCTCCTGTGATGGGAAGTAGAAGGAGGACACCAATTGCACTTGCGCTTAAAAGAGCTGCAAAGAATGCATCCCAGCCATATTGCTGAACAAGAAGAGATAATGGTACACCTGCGTTTGCTGCTCCCTAATGCGCTTTTTCAATCTTGAATTTGTAAAATACAGCATTATGACGCACCAGATACGCCACCCAACCTAAAAACCCTTCACTGGCTCCAACTGAACGACGTCCAACTATCTCAGCGCCACAAAGTCCTTGAAGAGCAAGTAAGAAAATGATCACATTTGTATTCGTCACGTTTACCGATCAGCATCTGCGGCCCATAAAGGAAAAAGCCAATCATGAAAACGATTACTGCTTGTAAACTTGCCAGTCCTATACCATGTAAGTCTCAAGTCGTGAACTAGTTTATTCAACGCACCACTTGGAACTGCTCTGAATGCCAAGAGACTAATTGCGACCCCAACAAGATATAGAATCACCACTTGAATACGTTTACCAACTGCACCACCCGAAGAATTGGCAATATACCAATCACTCATTCTTCCCGCGAGTAAACTTCCAACGAGCCCCCCAAGCTCCAGACCAGAAACGCGAACCTACAGGTCGTTTTACTATAACAGTTGCTCAGTAGAAAGATAAATACAAAACGGTACCGCTGCAGAACCCGCGTCTAGCACTCCTTTCTCTTTGATAAGGTAGAAAATGGACCACGATGTGATACCCTATCGATTCTTATGACTAAATCACATTTAATTGACTCGTTTGATTGTTTACCTGTCTCACAACATACACACAAAAGTATGTGAACGCAAGCCCCCTAAGAGATTGGAGATTTTAGAAGAAGCTTAAAAAGGAAGATAATTAAAGATACCAGATGAAAGGATTAGACAAAACATTCCGGAAAAGATTTCGAATCAGAGCATTGCTTGATTTTTGATCACCACTTGAAGATGCCTCGTTGGAACGTGCTACACATCGAAAGTAACACAAAGAATAATTCGAGAGTTCACGTACATACCAGGTACATCTTTCACTTCGACTGGTGGAAAACCGCGATCCTCTGGCGAATCTCGAAGCGTAGAAACGATAATGACGCCAACAACGACTGCTATGACACCAGGAGCCCACAGTCCAAACTATTCGCTGGCAGTTTAGTCAAAAAAACAAATACCAGTGATGATGAGCTTACACTCCATCCGAAAGTTCTAGCGGCTGTTCCTGCCAATATGGGCGCTGCAAATCCCCCAAGATTATGGGCAATATTCCACATACCCTGAAGGAGGAACTTCAATAAAATCGAAATCAAAATTTTTATGCGTACCCAGTAAGTTCCCCGTTCTTGAGCAGCAAACCACGAGGTAAGTATTTTCGCGCAGCTGGGGGCTCCAAACCCCTGTAAGATTCCTAATAGCTAGTCAAGCTTCATGTTTACGATAAATTACTGGTGATACCGTTCATTGCCCAAAGTATACAGAATAAAGGGAGAGTACTGCTTGCACCAAAAGCGATATTCACCTGAAAACAAACACGTAGGAACTGTACTGGGTAGATTTTGACTCCGTGACATACCACACCGGTTGCCATGAGACCACCACCAAGCATTATTGCAGGCGATAGCATGTCGCCTACAACGCCGCTCACAAATTTGCTACAACCATAGCAGATAGGGAAGATTGACGTTATCACTCCTATCGACGTTATATCAAGACCAAGATTAGGCGTGGCGACCATAGCTGGCGCTGTAAATGTCAAACTATTTCTTGTCAAGTAGTAGCAGGAATATCCAAGTAAAATGCTGCACATACGATTCAGGTTTTCTTCGGAAACAATACGACTCAACTCACCTCAGGAACACACCGGCGCGGACTTTTACGAACTCTGCACTGTAGATAGAAGAATTCTGGCTTTTAATTTCGACATTTGTGGCGCTCAATATTATTTCCGTTCTTTGAGTGCTTAAAATTTGGAGACGCGTCCGAGTTGAGTCTTTTGTGAAAAACGGTCGTTGTTGAGATGCACAAGTAACTTTGAAACCTGACTTGTCGCGTCGATAACGAGAGGCTATCTTCAGTCGAGCTCTACCTAGATTCGTTATTCCACACGCTTGAGTTTTAAGGGCGATCATTTGTCAATGATCACCTCGTGCCAAAGAATGTTTCGTCAGCCGTCGACTAGCACGGACTGGTCAGCGTTCCAGAAAAGCTAGGGGTGGGGGAAATTTTTACCTGCAAGATGCAAGAGCAAAATTGCAGGTGCAAATTGCAGCAGTTTATGGGCGTCTTGCGCAAGAGATTTAGGGTTGGGGCCCACACACGCGGGTGTTTTTAGCGAAAATTCGGACATACGGACCATATTTCGGACACATGGTGCCTTTCTACCTTAATCTGGGAATGTGGGCATTTTGCACCTGCAAGATGCAAGTGCAAGAGAAATTGCAGCAGTTTTGGGGGTCGTTGCGCAAGAGCCCCACCCCTAGAAAAGCTGCCATGCCGCATAGAATGATCACATGGTCAAAGAACTATCACATAGTCAAACATCTATCGCAATATGTGAAAACGAATTGTGAAACATGCATTGCTACTCGTGCGTGTGTTTACACATTGTCAATATCGCAATAAAATAGCTACTATTGACTAATATTGACAATACTGAATGTGCTATTGCTGCTAATAGTTTACGCCATGACTTTAGTAGGGCCGCGACAGCGTAGTGATAACACAATCAGGGTGGGAATATGGCATATGCTCGACGGGATGGAGAAATCATCCTAAACGATGCACGCGGACTCATTTTTGTTCTGTTCTGTTTTCAGGTTTTGGGCAACTTTGCTAATTGCTGCTGCGCTGAGATAAGGCCAAAAATTGGCCGCACGAAGCCTTTCTGCAGTTTCGACGATCACTCAGATGGCTTTCCGCGTATCAAGCATCCTTTTAAGGAGCCCACTTCGCCGCGTCAAATTTGTACGGGTTGTACGTGTTTATATCTTTGAGTAAGTTCTGGTTAACGATGTTGGAATCAGGGTAAACGACAAAACCGCAGTATTCATACGTCAACGATATCCATGGCACTGCAAACTGGTCTAGTTGGTAGGTAACGTGATTTCCACATTTCCTACCTAACTAACATTCGTCCAGGATTGCCAAATGTTGGTAAAAGTACGCTTTTTAACGCACTGGTTGAAAACAGCTCTGCACAGGTGAGTTTAAGGTTCTGTTTGTTTTCAAGGGTGTAGAAATCATATCGTAGGCCTCAAACTTCCCTTTTTGTACAATCGAACCAAATTTTGGAATCGTCAACGTTCCGGATGAACGATTAGAGGCCCTAGCTGCAATATCAAAGGCAGCAAAACTTGTTCCAGCTGCTGTGGAATTTGTCGACATTGCAGGCCTCGTAAAGGTTCAATTTGATTGATTCCCAAACCCATGATCGGTTCATTCGTTATATTTAGGGCGCCGCTGAGGGTCAAGGGCTTGGGAACAAGTTCCTTTCGAATATTCGGGAGTGTGATGCTATTGTGCATGTTGTGCGTTGTTTCGATGACCCAGATGTATGTATAATATAATTTTTTATGTAAGAATTGCAATCATACGTTTTCAGATCATACACGTTGATGGGAGCGTGGACGCCGAGCGGGATATCGCAGTCATCAACTTTGAGTTAGTGTTATCGGATTTGGCTCAAGTCGAGAGAGCGCTTGAGCGTACTACCAAATCTCGAAATAAGGTTTGCGTCAGTTTGTTTAACTTTTAGCTATACTCTCATCCTAAATATCCAAGGTTGCAAACTTCGAAGACAAGAACACTGCACTTGCAAAATTAAGAATAACTCTTGAATCTGGTCTCCCAGCAAGGTCGGCTTCGTTATCAAATGTAATTTGTTGCACTACGTTGCGAATGCAGTGGCTCAGTTTTTTCATCACTTAGGAAGAGCTTGCAAGTGTGGCAGATTTGAATTTGCTCACGATAAAACCGTGCATATATGCGGCAAACGTAAACGAATCCGATTTGCGCAACCAGGTGATGATTTTGCCGTAAGATCTAGCTTTGGAAAAAGACAGTTTGGCCAGGGTTCTGACAACTCACAGTTGCAAAAGCTCAAGCAGATTGCAGCCACAGAAGGTTCAAATGTAGTTTTGGTATCAGCACAGGTACGTCCGAGGTGCAATAGTGTAAATAAGTTAAAGTACCGCTTCGAATAGGTAGAATCTGAAATAATGCAATTGGATAAAGACGAGAGAGAGATATTTCTAGAAGAGCTTGGCCTCAAACACAGTGGGCTACAGACTCTGGTAAACTTTCTACTTGATTGAAATTTGCCTTGATGATCCATTGCGAAATTAGATCAGAGCAACATACAACCAACTGGGCTTACAGACATACTTTACAACGGGTGAAAAAGAAACTAGAGCATGGACAATCACGGTATTGGCGCATGAAATAATGTTGATTTTCGATTGACAGCTCTTTAGCGCGGCTCCACAGCACCTCAAGCCGCAGGCGTCATTCATTCCGACTTTGAAAGAGGTTTTATCAAGTCCGTACTCCCAAATCCATAAGAAAGAATGTCCTCACATGAAAGATCCAGGTGTGAAACGGTTAGCTTTGATGATTTTATTGCGTGTGGTGGGTATCCGGGTGCGAAGGTAAAATAAAGCTCAATAAAGTGCTGACGGTCTTGCTGACATAAATATTTTCAGGAAAAGGGTCTTTGGAGATTGGAAGGTAGAGACTACATCGTGCAAGAGGGTGATGTACTACTGTTCAAGTTCAACGTCTAACATAAGCAGTATACACTTCTGCCACGCTGTTTTTGCTATCCTCTCCAAAACAGTTGTCAGTGAAAACTGTCGACTGATCATGAATATTGATTGTAATCCCCTTATCAAAGGCATCTAACGAAATAATCAATGATGTTCACAGATGAAAATTCCTTGCTCACCGTGACCCTGCTGTACACTAACGTTCGTCGCTAATGCTGCTGTGAATGCATAGACTTCTATTTGACCGGATACTGACGTTAGTAGAATTTTATACTGATGCTCTGTACCGATAGAATTCGCTCTACACTCGGGTATTTCGAGGCTTGTCTCACTGGGTGCACGGACAGCAATGACGCTCTCCCTTTGAAGACACGGCGTTTGAGTGAAACACACTTGAGGAACACTCAGAACATCCTGCGACAGCAAAGGCTGTTATCAATGGTATTTTATGAAAGTAACAACTTGCCTTGTACATGATATCCGTCATCAAGCCGTCTAATATGTTGGATACAGAAACCGTTGAATTTAAGGTGTACCCACGAAAGGATTTGTCACATCTTGAAGGTGTTTTTTCTTGTTTTCTAGTTGAATGCTCTAACGGAAATTCGCCTGAATGTTTCTGAAGTTGCTGTCTGAGCCGTACTACGTTTTTCGAGGTTTTCTGGATGAGTCCTATTCCCTCTAGCACGTTTGTTATATCATAAATCCGACGTTTCTGGACTCCTAGTTTGGCAGCAGCAGCGTTCAGATCGATGCAAGAATTACCACTGTTCTGCAACAGTGTCATGAATCGTATGGTTAGCGTGTTCAATGAACTAGCAAATGATGGATCATTAAATGAAAGTCCTTGAAGAAATGACTCAGGAAGATTTCACCTGTCGTGGCGGCAAACTTGTTTTCTCTCGTTGTTCGCCATACGACGGTAGTTGTTTTGCACTCGTTCGGTCAAGGGAGCGCGAAACTGAATAGTGGCATGAGCGCCCGCAATATTTTTAAACTCGCTGTGATTCCCCCAACCGAAGATTGTCGAGTGTTTGACAACGTGCGGCGGGCAGTAAAGCAGTTCGTTACTGTCAACGAAAACCGTCTGTCCTGTTCAGTTCTCGTATTGTTTTTGCAATTCGCCGTGAATCCCTTTCTACTATTCTGTTGATGTGACGTACTGATGTCTGGTGTAATATATTCGAACGTTCGATACCCGTTGGTTTAGAGATAGCAGAGTGTAAATTAAGGGACCTGGTTATGACCATGTGGATACTGTGTGTATTTTATTTTATCTATGTATTTTTAAGTTTTATACGTGCTTTTTCGTTTTGCCTCGCGTCAACCGTTACGATCTGGACTGATGATATCTGAACATAGGTAATCGGTGGATGCGTTGTTTCGCCAGACGTTTGGCCCAAGCGCGCCATACATATCCGCTTTTGAGTGTCCATGCTACAAGGTCTGTCTATTTTTCACAACACGGGCCTGGCTATATTCTCGTGGCGCTCTGATGACGATGCTCTCAAGAACAGTCCGAACACACTGATAGACACTTTTCTAATAGAGGGCCACACAGGCCCGAGTTTTACGTTCGCCAAATCGGACAAAAACTCCTCTACAACACACTTGAGGTATGATGCTGAACACGCGTTGGTCTTCGTTGCAGATTTTGCGTATGGTACGCCACTTGAACGCTCCTTGGAACTTATGGAAACAGTTTACAATGAGTGTAAAACAAAAATAGTTGATCAGTTAGCTCGCACGCAAGAAAAGCACAGTGACACATGCGTCTCAATAGCAAGTCGTCTTTCTGGTTGGAGGCCTCTTGTAGATCAACTACAAACGCCACCACCAACCTACTTGCACCACCAACCTACTTGCCAATTAGTGGAAGGTGAGTACGATGTCAAAGCGAGGGCAAGTGACGAGGCAGATGACTTTCCCAGCCTGAGTGAAAGTAAAAGTCGATATACCGACCGGGGTTTTGCTGTTCGAGTAAACTCTGCCGCGACTGAAAAAAAAAGTTTTCAGAAATTTGATCGCTCACCTGCTAAGTTTGCCCATATGCAGCACAAAAGAAATGATAAACAGCTGGGTGAGTGTTCTGGTGATCCAGCAGCAAGTCTGAATGGTAATGGAAGTTGGCTAGCACGGTTTTCGAGAACGACTTCATTTCAAAACTTTACTGGTAGAAGGTCACTGCGCGACGATGACTTGACAAACGTTCTAGCTCATTTGAAAGCTGCAATGTTGCAAAAGAACGTAGCTTCGTCAAGTGCTGACCTCATCTGCAATATGACTCGCGCTACGCTACTTGGTTCAACCATATCTGCTACAGAAACGATGCAATCAGCACTTCGTAACGCTGTTAGAAGATCCCTGCGTCGAATCCTAATGCCTGTGGAAGAAATCGACCTCATTTCGAGGATATCTGCAGCCAGAGCAATTAAAAAGCCTTATGTCATAGTGTTTATAGGGGTGAATGGTGTGGGGAAAAGTACAAGTCTATCTAAAGTAGCGAATTGGTTACTTGCAAATAATGTATCCGTTCTGGTATCTGCATGCGATACATTCAGGGCTGGAGCTGTGGAACAACTTCGAACACACTGCCAGCGTTTAGAGGTGCCGCTATACGAACGAGGTTACCAGAAAGATCCAGCAGTTATTGCACAAGAAGCCGTCATGCAGGCGAAACGTCAAGGTTTGGATGTCGTTCTGATCGACACTGCTGGCCGCATGCAAGATAATGAACCACTAATGCGAGCGTTATCGAAACTGATTGATATTAATTCACCGGACCTCGTACTTTTCGTTGGTGAGGCTCTCGTTGGTAATGAGGCAGTTGATCAGCTTGAAAAGTTCAACGCTGCACTGCAGGATTTTGATAGGAAGGGACGTAAGCGTTTGATAGACGCCATTCTTATTTCGAAATTCGATACTATTGATGATAAGATTGGTGCTGCGTTGTCCATGGTACACGCTTCCGGCGCTCCAATTTTGTTTGTTGGCTGTGGTCAGACATATCAGGACCTACGTGTGCCAAATGTAGAGAACTTGATTGAATCTTTGCTTTCTTGAAGTTCTAGATAGTATTAAGGCCGTCGTTGCGGTCTTTAGTTTCGCCATGCAAAGAATTGTACATGCAAAGACAATGAAGTCACCAGTCACCAAGTAATCCGAAGTCCGCTAGGCAATTGACTCACGCTGGCAACATTGTTGAGCCATATTAGCACCCTTGAATTCTCGAGTACGTGAGAATACGATAGCCAGATATTGATACCATCTATGATATTATTTACAGCCCGGAGACCAGCAGCGTTTGTTGTTCACCCCAGTTCCTACTTGGTCGTTGCCACTTTCACCTTGTAGCAGATCCTGCCTAAAAATACACCTTGAAGAAGACAAATTGTGCGATTCGAAAGAGAAAGACGCGCATTTTGAGTCATGGCCGCACTCGCGAAGACACTGCTCCCGCTCGATCACACCCGATAGCTCGATCGCTGTAGTTTCCTCTATATTTTCGATTATGTTTCTAACTCGCTGGATCTGAGCGAGACCCGTCTCATCCATGAGAACATTTCCTTTGCGAGCTAAATATCTGCAGTAAAAGATTTGCATGCAGAAATCAGTAGTAGTGAACGACGCTAAAGTGTAGGCAAGTGTAGTAAGTGGGGCGGATTGTGCCCAAGCGTGTTGAACGTCCCAAGCTAGTCCTAACGATTTGTAACCAGACCAATAGTATCGCGTAGGAAATACCTCTATCATGTAAGACTTCCTCGGAAGAAACATATTCAACATCGACTGGAAACCATGTGGTGTGATGAGCAAGTCTGCCCTGGTCAGGCACTGAACTATCAAGCACGGTGGATTACCGTCGTTGTGGATGATAACGCTGACTGTCCATTGCGCACCCAGAATTTGTCCAATACGCTCCTTCATTTCATCAAAATGAATAAATTTCCGTGTCCTATCTCGCTGATAAATGACAGCGTGTCGTTTATCAGTGACATCATGAAGCAGACATTGAGCTTCGGCAAACGATGGCGGAAGCTCGACTAAAGACTGAAGAGCTTTTGAGTGTGACGCATCGCAAAGTTTTTGTATGCTCCCACGAAAGGATTCTGCTTCTTCTGGCTGACTCAACCAGGAATAAATTGGAGCTTTATTCGCTCCAAGTAGTAGATTTGATTTACTATTACTTGTGCCTATGTTACTGGCATCAAGATGGAGGGGCAAACCTTCAAGCTGCTGCTTTGTGCAGTCTTTCAAAGCATTTAAAACAAACTTCTCCTGTAGTGACTGAAACGTTGAAGACAACCAAGAGAGTTTAAGAAGGCGCACGTCATCAAAAACCATTCCTGTCTGTGTTTTACTGATAACATCCGGTGGCACAAAAAGTATATTTCTAGCGCCTCCATCAGAGTATGCCGCAGACAAGTAAAGTCGAGTCATGGGATTCATATCTGTAATCCATTTACTCTGTGGAACCCTGAGAACTATCGTTTTATAATCTTTACCTTTGGGTAACAAGCCTACTCTGCGTAGTTTCGCGTGCATGGGAACGTGATACTCACTGAAATGAAACCAATGACCCGGGCGTGATCTATATGTCCCATCTGTTGGTAGACGTAACTCGTGAAAAAAAGTCTTTTCGCTGATTAAGTTTAGAATCACTTCAGCACAACTTTTTAAAGGAGCTTTTTTGGATTCTTTTGCAATAGTGCGTAATATCCCAGAACTTTCAGGTGGTCCAAGCATAAACGGAGCTGCTAGCCCAGCGCGTTGGGCTAAATATAAGCTTACTGTAGCGACTATCGCAGCTAAAACAGCCAGCATACGAAATGATAGTTTACGAAGGCGTACCAATTCGCGCTTCACACTCATCATGGCTGAATCGTATGCACGCGCATGATGTTAAAGCGAGCAAATATGCGGAGTAAGCTGCATGAGCTTAGCATGCAGACCACGTGTGTGTATTTAGCGTTTCAAGTTCCAACTGCACTAACGCGGGACTTCGCGCTCTCTCGCGCAGTTGCCGATTTCCAGTGAGAGTGATTTTTTATGCGCTTGCGATGCAGTTGCAATTCCAATACTTTGGGGCAACTTACGCTATAGTTTCGCGATCAGCGCACGGGCGCCTTTTTAGCAAAAGATCTCGGACATACGGCTCATACTTTTGGACCATTGGCACTCTCTGCTAGTTCTAGAACTATGAAACGGACAACTTTTAGTACTGTCCAGTGAACGTGCGATTACTCTTTACAGACGTTACGGCAGACTCACGCGAGTCGCCCACCCCTGGCCCATTTTTATATTTGAACGAACGATGCAAGGTGACGAGAGCCACAGCCTTGACTTTCACGTGTTGTCTAGTGACCTGCAGCCTTTCTCAAACCCAAGTGACGTTGCTACGTTACTTGAAAGGCAACTGCTTTCAACAAACTGGCAGGAGTTGTGTGAGGGGCTCCTACAGTTCCGCAGAATATTGAAATTCCACGCCTTTTTGATAGAGGAGAAAGTTAACCAATTAGTACCACATGTAGTGACTTGTTTAACTAACCTAAGAAGCGCGGTCGTGAAAGCCGCACTTTTGTGCATAGAAGAACTCGTTCTTTCTTTGAAGGGTGATATTAATCGTTTTGTCGATGGTTCTGACTCGTGTATTTTACTGTCGGTGATCAACAAAAGCTCGTTCGAGAAAAAGTTCATCATGGCTCAAGCTCATTCAGTTTTAGGGTCGTTGATAGCCGTTCTTCCAACGGTAAATGTAGTTGAGGTTGCTTTGCTTTTGACGTCGCATATTCGGCCGACTTTTCGAGCACAAGTCGCTTTTGCAATGGATCTGGCGCTGCAGAAAGTTGATAACATTCAAGTAGGATAATTAAGTCATCCCCTTTACTGTCCTAATCCACTAATAGGAAGAACTTAGTGAATTCTATATCCAGTTGCTCCATGAGTCCTTCAAATTGGTACGAACTACTCAAGTAAAGTTAAGTCCTTGCCTGAAATCGACGAAGGCGAACGATAGTCACGAGCGAACTAGGCGTTATGGTTCACAGGTTGTTACTAAGATCCAGGATTCGTTTCTTAGAACGAGCAGTCTTGAGGAATGGCATGATCTTCTCTTACAAAACTTGGACACAAACTTGTTGATGGCTGTCTCAAGGCGACAGGCGAGAACAGTAAATAGTTTATGATGCACTGCGACTCTATTTCCGAATATACGTTGTCTATTTCAAGTGCTTTTTACAAGCCTTGGTGAAAGCGGATTTGATCTTGCTACTCAGGACAGTTGTGGTTTGTTGAAAAACTGGACCCTTCCCATTTAGTCGTGTTGAGTCGTGCAGTGTTTCCCAGTCTGATCTCGTGAGATCATATTCTTTCATGAAAGAGATTATTTCATCGATACCGTCGTGTTCTCTGCCTCCTTTGTTCGAGAACGTCATCGCTCGCAGGGTATTGAGTCGAAGTGTGGGATAATATTCAAGACGAAGCTGAGTGCTTGTCTCTGCACATGACCTATTCGTTGAGAAGTGCAAGGCTATTTCGCTACACAGACGGTTTATCTTAGAGCGACTAGACAACTTACCAAGTAAACTTGGAAAACGATTGAAATTGCGTTCCCCGGCTGAATTTGATAATATTTCTCGTTTGCCAGCCATGACTGAAGATGGTAAAATAGTACCACAAACTACAAATGCTGGTAACAGTGACCAACGCTGTTCCGTATAAACCGCTTTCCCGATCGTATCTGCATCAGATAATCTCGTCGCTGCTGTTGCAAGAAGCTGTAATCGATCGAATTGAGTATCACTAGGCCGCATGTTGATGTAATTCTCTTGCACAAACAGAGGCACGAGTTCGGATTCTGACAACGCCAACCGCTCTCTAACGTGCAAGGCACCGCACGCAGGCGAACTGAAAAGTTTGTCAACTATAGAGAACGGGTTTCCAGGCACGTCTTTCACCGTAATGCCACTCAGAGCAATATCGGCTCTCGTCTCCATTTGAAGCATCTGTAGCTGGTTGAGTATGAGACGAATATCATTCTCGCACGTTTGTACTAGAGTTTCTAAAACATTCTGAGTCACACTCACTCGTTCTATACTGACTACATGCGCGATGCGTTTGATAATTTGCTGCTTCATCGGACGTTGGAAAGCGCAATCTTCACAGTGGGGTAGAAGACTTTTCAAACGTGGAGAGTATCGATCGTTGCACACACAAATTATTGGAATCTTTGTCAGTTTTATCATACTGATCAGCTCAGTGACACCGCCACGATCTCCGCTACTCATTCCATCGACTTCTTCCATTATTAATACCATACGTTTTGGCGTACCATCAATATTCATAGTGGTGTTTGTAACCATTTCTCTCACTTTGCTACTGAGACTACCACTTATCCCCTCAGCAACGACTGCTCCAGACTTGTTTCGAGAATCACTAGCATTCACTTCGAAAAAGACGAAACCTAAGCTGTCACAGATAAGTTTCGCAGCTGTACTTTTTCCAACGCCAGGAGAACCGCTTATGATGATAGCCTTTGGAGTACGAGACCCTTTGTTATGATTTACCTGCCAGCTTGCTAACCACTCTCTCAGAAAGTTTATTTTCGACGCATTACCGACCAGATCGCTCAGTTGCCGCGGCCTGTACTTATCAACCCATAATTCACTCGGAGCTTTCGTCGTACTGCTAGAAGATTTACTCTTAATCTGTTCAGTAGCAGGGAACTGAGAAAACTCGAGTTTAGGTCGTTTAGCAACGTTTGGGTGTTCTGACATGCTCTATTCGTTGCGCTGTGGCTCAATTTTTCAGCATGTATGTTAAACGTCGGCCGTGCGATAGCTGTAATGACGCGACAACGATACTGGTGAGGAACGCACACGTTCCACCTAGTGACGCCAGTGTGACACTTGTTACTTGAACTTCGTAAAAAAATCCACGTTACAGAGTAAGCGTTTGTTTGAAATAAACTGGGCCAAATTTGGTGTGAGCAGGTGAGTAAGTCAGTGAATAGCACACGCACACGCGTAAACGCGTATTTACAGTGTAACGATGCTTAATGGAGACGCAAGTACACATGAAACCGGGCGTCTGAGTCGCGTTTAAGGTATCTTAGAAAGAATTTGTGGTGAGCTGTCCATAATACAAAAACTACGCAAGCGCATGTGTTTGTTCGGTTGAAGTTAATCCGACAAGTCTGGATTCTTCAAACTTGCAGATCTCACTCAGGCCGACAATCTTATCAGCTCGATGACCATCATCAACCATTTGTATTCTCGCCTTGGGAAGAGTGAGTCACACTGTGATAACTACTTTACAGCACTCACCTCTTTTCGTTTCAAATCAATGCCTAAGAGTTCTGCCTTTGCACCCTTCAAACTACCTGAAATTATGAAAACAGATGCACCGATTTTCTAGGAAACGAAACTTTATTTGTTAATGTTAGTTCTATAAATAAATTCTTACCGGTACGACTGGCTCTAGCTCTGCCTGCGAGAATTCTTGAAATATTCCAATTGCAAATGATACCGTAACAAGGTGCAACCGATTAATGGCCGATACCACCCCTTTGCCTAATGATTGTTTCGCTTTCACCCTAACAACAAGCCCGACGCATATCCACTGACAATCTAAAGCTTCCTATTGGCAAATTTTTTCATTAAACGCACGTAAAAGGCTTTCTTCAATTGAACCTGTGCGTGACTGATACATTCTGGCTTGGGTTTCAGTGTGAAAGTTTGAACTGTGTTGCCCATTTGCATTTTACTGGGAGAAGGAATATTCGGAGCACTCGATTTACACGACTTCGATTGTGATATTATCACCTAAATTTTGTGAAAACAAGTCAACACGTGCATGTTCATAAAATGACAATACTCACCTTTTCAATACTTCGTTCATTCACATTTTCTCGCTCCCTCTTATTATTTAATCGCATTCGAAGTGCTTCCTCTGAATCCGTTGGTCTATACAATATGAACCATCCCTTTGGTGTTTCTTCTATCTCGCAACCTTCCTTACTAGCTAAATGTTTAAGGAATTCTGTCAACGTCGTCCACTTTGTTGCTTGACATTTGAAACGGTTAAAATTTGAAGAAATAACTGGTCACTTCGCTTACCATTCATGTGGATATGTTCCTTGTGAGAGATCACTTCATTGTATACCCTGGTCGCCTCCACACGTGTATGTCGATACCTATTTGTGGTAGTGTTTAAAAACTGCGAGATGTAACTGTTGTCAACTTACGAGCACTGTAGATGTTTGAGAAAATTGAGCTCGAAAGCTCGAGAAAATTCGGCTACAGTGCTCTGCTGATTCGTTCCAAAGTTGTGCACGCGTCGAATGTGGCTTTCTGACAAACAGTGGCACTTAAAGCCATTCTCATCTCGGCACTGCTTTTCACACAACTGACAGTACCATCTTAATTTCTGGAGACCTTTGGACTTCAATCGGTTTGAAACACCCTTCAATAAATTGGACTTCGTCATCCGTGCCTCTGGCTGAGGATCAAAATCCCTAAAATCTTGAAAAGTTCTCTAATGTGATTCCACTCGCGTCCCGTAATCTTCGTAAAGAATATGCTGTTCGGTAGCTACGGGCCGATCGATGTCAGTTCGTCAGTTCGTCGTGAGTGATGTGGCTAAAAGTTGCAAGTGGTTTGCGTGTTTGTAAGAGTAACACCTGATAACTGTTTTTCACTCAACACAAGAGCGAATCGGTCCCTCCGTCGCATAATGTCTTTTGCATCGATGTAGTGATGCAATTTTTCGCCGGGCGAATTAGCGTGTGCACGCACGAAAACGTGCGCACTACATATGCACCCCCTTTTAAGCGAGTGTGCGTACGATGTTTTTACGGCGGACCTTGATCTGGGGGTGGTTCGTAGTTGATGTGTCATATATGTGTAATGTATTATAACCGCCATGGACGCCCCGGCGGACTGGGCGAAAAATCGTTTGCACGTCGCGTGTATTGTACGTTAAAGTGGGCTATGTTCTGTGATATTGGTTGAGTATTTTGCCCCGGGCCATGACAGCTGATGATGACGGAAAACTGCACAACTGTCTGTTGTACCAACATAGTTTTATTTTTGCCTGAAAATCTCTGCGTCGGCCACTTCGTATTCAAAACACTGCATTTCCGTAGTACGCGCCAGTTTCGCAGTCGTTGCTCCACCACGGGGGCACGCGCGTGCTGTGATACGCGTGGGGGCTTTGAATTCCTTTTCTGTCAAGAATGCAAATCTCTTCGATCTGTAAATATGATGCATACCTTCGAAGTTCAAAGCAAGTTGGTAGACCCTGCCTCAAAACTCGCGTAACTTGTCGTACGGCTTTACGTACGGTGGCAGTCACGAGTACGTCGAACGTTCAGTTTAGCAACTTAGATAGTGAACGGGATGATTCAGATATTATTTTGCCCCTCGCAAATCCCCTTGAACGCTTCAATCGCCTAGGTACCAGCTGGTTTGGAGTCGTTTGTGAGTTAGAGGGAGTAGTCGTGCCTGATTTGACTAGTGAACATCGTTCAGCTTGGCGCGCCCTTGCCCGCGAGGAAAGGCTTGAGCTGCCGCAAGAATATGAAATGCATCACTACGCCTCCCTAAAACCAGATCAATTGGTTTCTCAGGTATTTAAATGGAGTCGTAATCCGCAAGAAATAAACAGGCTGGTATCACGGAAGCACGAACTTTTTTTTGAGGAACTTGCCTCAGTTGGCGACTGCATTCAGCCAGGAACAGTTGAGTTTTTAGATTTGATAACTTCTCTGAATGTGCCGTGTGTTCTTTTATCACAGCAAAGTCTATTACACGTAAAATCAATTTTGAGTGATTCACCTGTGCAAAGATTTCTTTCAGGAAAACTAAACGTGGGTGTAGCTAGTGCGACAAGTCCAAATATACTTTCTCTTGTGACATCAGAAGATGTACGCTATGGACTACCCGATCCTGAAGCTATTCTTTTTGCGTCGAATTTGCTACATAGGCCACTCGATCGAATGATAATCGTAGGGAGCAGTTTGCAAACTCTTGAAGCAGCACTTGAGCTAGACGTTCGATGTGTCATGCTCAGTCAGAAGTTTAAATATCGGGAGTTATCGAAAGCAAATTTAGTGGTCAATAGTTTAAACGATCTATGTTTTCAGAATTTAAAGAATCTATTTCAAGATGTCTAGCAAAGAAATAGCATGCCAGTGCGTATTACTGGTCAACACTTTTCTGCGGAGAAATTTGAGCGATGTTGTAAATACTAATTATTGTAGCTATTGATACTCAGATCGATCTCAAAACCATTGAGCTGACTAAGTTCGTTTTCTAAAGTGCGGAATAGATCGCTTCCGTTTCTTGTATCCCGCCAGGTTTGAGTCTTTCGACAAAGGTAATAGTGCGAAGGACCACTCACAGGAGAGGATAGCCATATCTGACGAGTTGGTGATTGTTTGTTTAAAATGAAAGTACCTTTTGCACCGAGTGACAGCGTAATAACGCCCATATCGTAAGCGATATCGCAATCCTCCAGGCTATTGTCATCCAACCATTTGTCTATAATATCATGTGCGTGCGCCAGCGTTCTATCAGCCACTTCCTGAAACCTGGTCCCCTCATTTGCGTCGAGACTATATTTTCTAAGCGTGGTTATTGAAGACGAATAACAAGAAAGTCTACCGTTCTTCGATGTACTCATGTCGTATGCATAATTTGAGCGCAACGGTGTAGGTGTTTCATCTACCGTAACTTCCGAAAAGTATCGCCTCATACCGTTGTAAAAGTTGCAGCCGTGGTTTTCGGGCGGAAAACTGCGGGCAACTCTAAGGCGGTGAATCAAGTGATGCCGCTGTCTCCAAGCGCGGCGCATGTTGGACCTCGAAGATGTCGAACACAGTAGTGTGCGTCTCTACAGCGAACATTTGGTTTACGCAAAGCGCAACTTAGTATCCATCCAACCCAGCAACAGGGGTGGGGGAAATTTTACTGGAGCAAAAATTTTCTGGATTTTGCAGGAGAAATTGCAGCAGTATTTGGCCATCTTGCGCAAGTCCCCCGGTAAGCGCACAAATTCACATAAGTTATTACAACAGTAAAATTCCCCCCACTAGTACAGCACGCACAACAACAAGGTAAAAATACTACTATCGATAGTATTAAGTGCATCGCGCAACATTACGCAGTACGTACCGTATGTGAATTTTATGGCTGCACAATATGTATAATAAAACAAGATTATGTAAGCCTTAGGCCGATGAAGAGATGAATAAAAATAGCCTATTTTTAAGGATTTACTACTTTTTGTCCATGAAGAGATGCCGAAATAGTATAATTTGTTTTTTTTTCGTGGTCATTCGTAGTCAAATCGGGCGGATTTGACTACGAATGACCACTTTGAAAATACTAATTTTAAATTTTCSCTTGAGTCGTAGACGGTCAAAAAAAGGGGCTCRAAATAGCCTATTTTATCTCTTCATCGACRCGCGTAGGAAAAACAAATCCGGTTCAAAAAGGRCGCTCGTCGACGACGACGGAATGGATGAAAAACGTCACGATGGCTGCGACGGCCGTGATCACGATGCGCCGTTTACGAACAAGACGCACGCGTGCTTCGTCTCCACGTGCTACATCACCCGCATCGCGGGCGACCCGCGTATGAACGTCAATGTGCGCGTACACGACAGCTACAAGATGGCGACGGTTACAACGTGCGCCAGAGGCGCGCTTGAGTTTTTTGTTCAAACCATCTCTTCGTCGCTCGGTAGTATATGAAAAAACTAATTAGTTTCCGGTATCTCTTCATGGATTTCGTAGTAAAAATTGCACAACCCTAAATTAGACTACTAATTCATCTCTTCATCAGCCTTAAATTGTTATCTCTCTTCTCTAAATGAAGTTTGACTCGGCGACTCGCTGCACCTTACTGGCTTACCCAGCAGAAGCAAACGCGAAGGTTCAACTCAAGTGTTAGGAGCAGCTCTTCTCGCGAGATGTACAGTCAGAGCGACGTGGATGACGCCACCATGCGAATAGAGGTACTTAACGTCTTTGATGCGCACACGTGGTAACTTACATGACCTTATAACCCCTCCAGGATCCAACCCGAGTTGTAGGTTCTGGTTTCATACAATTCCCCCCACAGCGCCCCTTTCAACAAAATGTCGTTAGACAACCACCTACCATTGCGGTGCGACGGAGTCGTTATTTTGACCTCTTTTCTGATTAAGTTCTATCATAGCAAGTGCGAAACGTTTACGAAAGAGCCGTGAGTGAACACCCCAGCGTGCACAAGGTACTTCGGAAAGATTATTTCTACCGCCAGCGTCTTGAATCACTGCGTTAACTCAGGCAACTCGTCCACAGATGATAGCTTGTGCACAACAGAGGTGAGTTCTTTGGCGAAGTTTTAACAGACTCGGTCGAAAATAAGATAGGGAACAACTACCTGTACCTGTAGCAGTAAATGCGGCGACATGTAGTGTTAATACGAACGAACCTTGCAAGCTTAGCAAGGCGCAAGCGAGACGTCGCAGGAAAAAATTGAGGGAAGGCTGACGTGTGATGACGTTGGTCCATGCTAGAATATATTTTAATCATATTGAGAGATGATATCGAGGAAAGCATTTCCGTTTGCTTAAAGTAACACGCGTCAATAAATTTTTCTTTGAGTGAAATCCTGTTGAACGCTATGAATAAAAATAGTTTTCAACGGCGAAAAAGTGTACCAGTGCGTAACGTTCAACTGGCCTTAGACGACAGCATAACTCAATAAATTCTTTATCAGCTTGCTCGTCGGGAATCTAAAAAGGTGGGAGATGTAAAATCGAGATGGTGGCGAAAAGACTCCAAACGCATAGACGTACCTTATAATCCTCAACTTCAACTGGACATGCAATCTTGGTTGCTTCTAGTACTCAAAAATTAATTTCATTGTTGTTCAGAACATATCGAATAGCAGACCTTGAGTGGTTAATGCATGCAAATTGAAGTTGCCGTTTTGTATGGCCAATTCATCTAATTCCCGCTTTTGTAGAGCTTTGTTGAAAATATTCTCTTCTATAGTGTCTTCAGAAATAAGACGATAAATATTAACCTGGCGTGTCTGTCCAATCCTGTGACAGCGATCTTGAGCTTGCGCATCAACCGCGGGATTCCAATCGGAATCGTAAAATATCACTGTATCAGCCCCGGTTAGGTTGATTCCAAAGCCCCCGGAACGAGTGGAAAGAATGAAGGCAAAAAGCTTTGAATCTGCGTTGAAGCGTTGCATCAGAATCTGTCTCTGTTCCGGTTTTGTTGTGCCATCTAGACGTACGTAGCTATAGCTGTACAAGTTCAGGAACTTCTCCAAAACGTCTAAAACTCTTGTCATTTGAGTGAAGATCACAACTTTATGTCCTCCAGTCCTGAGAGTACGCAATAACTCAGCCAAAGCCTGAAGTTTGCCACAGTCAAACTGAACAAGTCTGACATCTGGGAAAACCAACTGTGTCCTGACAACTAGACTTCGGATGGAGCGAAGTAACTCATTCAACTTAAGTGCGCTCTCAGTTAACTCTAATGCTTGAGCACATGATCCCGATGGGGACCTTGCCCGTACCTTTGGAATTCGAAACATGAATTTCAACACTAAAAAGTGCATATTTTGCGTGTCAAGAAGCAATATCCTTGTCGAGTTCCGCAACAAATCTAAGCTGAGCACCGGGAAATGAACAGGCAACTCATTCGTATCGTGTGCGTCGATGTGCTTCGTCTGTAGATCTTGTCTGATTCTATGTAACTCGAGTTGATGAGTGACAATATTTGACCCCTTGCACTGCGTCAGCAACGAAGGAGGCATTTCTGACTTGAATTTGCCACAAAGTCTCTTAGTGCTAGTATGGAATACGAGATGTGAGTTACGATAGGAAACCACACCACTTTTTATTAGTGAAGGGTTATCAAAATGTAACGATTGTGGCATATCAAAAGCAGAAATGATGCTTCGGCCTGCGAACAGATCTGGATGATTGCAAACCTTTCGCAACTGCATCAAGCAGTTCATTACTCCCATCGCATTAGAAGAAGCCAAAGTTTTGACGGTGTCTTGAGAAGACATGTATTCGTCATAAAGGCGCTTTTGTCGCCTAGAAAGTCTACACTTTATGATGTGTTCAACTTTATCCGGAAGGGTACGCTCAACATCTTGCTTCAAACGCCTCAATATAAAGGGACGAAGAATAGCATGTAATCTCGACGTCAGCTTCTTGTCGACAGCTAAACGGCCTTCTGACATACCTATCAGAGAGCTTGAAAACCAACTCTTAAACTCAGAGTGGGATTGAAATAAAGTGGGCATCAAAAAATGCAACAGCGCCCACAACTCCATAATGTCATTCTGAAGTGGTGTTCCCGTGATCAGCAGTCTATGAGTACTTTCAAACGACAACAGAGTTTGCCATCTTTGAGATTTCCAGTTTTTTATCATGTGGGCTTCGTCAAGAATGAGATAGTGCCATCGTTTTCTTCGAAATATGGACTGATCCTGAACCGCTAAACGGTATGTTGTGATGCAGACATGAAAGCTATGTGGCTTACTCCAACCTGTGCGCTTGAGTTTTCTCTCTTTTTGAGATCCAAAGTAGGTCAATATCTTCAAAGCTGGGCACCACTTCTTGAACTCAACTTCCCAATTCACCATTACCGACGTTGGAACGACTATTAGATGAGGTCCCCATATGCCATGCTGACAAGCTAAATGTGCTAACATACTGATAGTTTGGATAGTTTTTCCTAGCCCCATCTCGTCAGCCAGCATCACATTTACTCCAGTCGTGTGACAACTTGCCAACCATTCCAAGCCAACTTGTTGATAATCTCGTAGTTCATGTTTGAGGAGGAACGGTGTCGTGAACCGCAAATTCGACCGAACTTGATTCGGAGGATTCTTTGCCACATCTGAGCTTAATCGGTCGCCATGTGATACAGCCACGCCTTCGTTTTCTCGCAACCTATAATGCTTGAGAAGTTCCTCAATCGGAATCATTGCTTCGTCTTGTAACTCTTGCAGTTCCACGGAAGGATCAACCCTTTCCAAACTTCCTTCTAGACGCATTTGTTCGTCAAATGTTTCAGTGTCATCCCAGTCCTCTTCACCACTCGGTTTATATTCATTAATCGATCCATGAAGAGATACTTCTAAGTCTAGAAAAGCGTCTTCGTTCATCGCACTGGGAACTGCTCCAGGCGATTCAACAAGCTCAGAAAGTGTGCTATCACAGGCATTTTTTAGCAAATCTTGAGCTCTTGATTTTTTCTCCTCTTCAGCACCAACAGCCTCTCGAGCCTCGTCCGTTAAGTTCCGGAAACCACCAGAGTTTAGATCATTCTTCTTGTCAGTCAACATCGTAGACAATGCACTCGCGAAATGTTCAGTTTTACACACAAGAGAATCTACAGTCATGCGCTAAAAAATGTTTTTGTGCAGAGTATGCAAGCAAACTCACCTAGCTGTCGTTCCAATTCGACTTGCTGTTTGAACTCAACAGATGACTTATCTTTAAATTGTATAACCTGTAGAACATTCTTAGGTAAAGACTAGACAGAATAAGAAGCCGAACCTTATTTATTTTGTTCCAAAACGTCACCACCTCTCGTGCAACTCGAGCAGCAAGCTTCCGAGATAGCTGCTGACTGCGTTCTGACTTTTCGGAGCGTTCCTGTGCACTACAAATAGCCCGACGAGCGGCGGCAGTTGAATATCTGCGCCCAGCATTGTACCTGTCATAGAAACTACTGAGAGGAAATCTCTTCAACAAAGTGTTTAACGTACCTCCATTTTCTCTCGCGTTCAAAGTCTTTAGCGAGCCACGACATTTCTTCCAGCACATGGTCCCAATGAGCTTTTCTCGTCGGTGGTTCGGGGAATCGCGGCAGCGGCTTGGTGGTGAGTCGCTCTTCACTTAAGCGGACCCCCGCGGCCAGTAAAAACTTTTCACGAGTCGCCTCTTGAATCGCCAAGAAGCCTAGTGATAATGAACCCATATCACTCGATGCGTAGCCTGCGCTTTCCATTTTCTTTGAAGCATCGCCAGCCATCTGACATGAATCTTGACTCTGCAACGCAAAAACCTCTCGACGACACCGCGTGTCGGCGACAACTTAAGAGTCGGTTTGTCGAGAAGCTTAAGCGAGCTTGAGAACAAAATTCGTGCGAGCACTATAGTAACTATAGTGCTAAAAACTATAGTATAGTTTTTATTTTGCAACTTCATTAAAAATCGCGTTGACAAAAAGTGACGTATTTCATATGATTTTGAAATAAGGGCGACTAAGAGGTCGAAATTAGAATAGCACCTTTTTCCGGGTGTATGTTGCAATTTTATGCTAATTCCGACTAAGAGGTCCTCGATTGAAATAACGAACAGCCTCGAGTCACAATTGGTCAACACATACCCACAGTTTTGACTGGTGAAGCTTGGGAAACGAAAACGTCGTGTACTCGACGCGGAAGATGCCGCGCGCTGGGCGGAGAGCGCGGCATTGTCGCCTTGCGCGATTGTTGCGCCGTCGCACGGATTTTTTATACCTCTTTGCGCCGAGACGTGCGAGTTACGTCGCGGTGAAGGCTCGCTATTCCTATTTCCGACTAAGAGGTGCGGAATTAGAATAGCGGGCTCCGCGACCCCCTAAAAATCCTTGAATCATTAACTCGTCGTCGCTATTCCAATCGCTATTCCAATCGCAAAGATTGGAATAACTTTGGCGATTTTATTCCAATCTTTGGGCAATTGGAATAAGAAATTAGCTTATTTTCGACCTCTTAGTCACGATTTTTCGGGAATAGGAATAACTTTGGGCATTTCACTATTCTAATTTCGACCTCTTAGTCGCCCTAATATAATTTCAAAATTATATGAAGCTCAGTCACCGGCCTGAAGGTGGTGGCGCAACCGATGCCGTGCGCGCGGACTACTCGACGCGGCGTCGCTACGGCAGGAATTCGGAGCGCGAGTGGTGGCGTGTAGATGGTCAACTTTTACGTTTATCAGGGTACACGCGCACGCGATCAATGTTTGTTCCTGAAAGGTAACCGTTGGCGAGTTTGAGTGACGATGAGAGCACTGTTTTGTATCGCACTTTCCGAACTCGTCGGTGACCTTTTGCGTTCGTAGCGAAATTTAATGAAGATACATCGTGAGCAAAGCTCAATTCGAGCTGTTGCGTTGCATACTCATGAACGTCACACGTGCTGCACGTCATAGGACGACGGGATTTGAGTCTCATGGTTTGGACATAGCGTTTACACGGCTGCATGAGAACAGTTTGAGAGCTGGAAGTTTCGCGTCGGGCCTAGCGCACGTAACGCGCGTAATCAAAGAATATGGCCCCATAGACTGTTACATATTCCAATATTGCCTGGTACATGTGCCAAGAAATTGTACACACTACACGCAGAACCTTCGGCGCGCGGCGTCAGCTTTCAAATGGCTACCTCACGGTACGATATCCTTGATGGGCTCACTGGTGCGATCGTTTACGAAAGATATGCATACCCGTCGAACAAAAAAAAGGTGTGGTGCGGGAGTCGGGATAGGCCTACTGCTGCGACAACGAGTGTGCTCTTAACACAAATTCGATGAACATTGTTTCGCATGCTTTGTCTGTTTCTCTGCACGTCTGAGCAACATATACACGGGCTCCAAAACCGTCTAAGTCTTCAAACAAACTGAATACGTCATCGCACATATGTTTCAGCGTGTTATGCGCATCGGGTGCGGTGCGCACTTCTGACGCACCCACAAACGCACGACAAACAACCCCTCATGCCATGTCTCCCCAGAAGCGACTGTGACCAATCACAACTCAACAGATAAGGAAAGACAAGGTTTTTGATTCTTACTCTCTTAGATCGCATCAGCTTCGATGTCTGCACATGTCATGCCAGTAATGTATACGACGCGGTCTCTTCAATCTTTATCGTAAAATTCACAGGTGTGCGAGACAAGAGCATCTAAGCCTCTGCTCCCACCATATCTTTCATCAGGATTCAAATCGTTATCGTCCAACTCAGGAAGCAGTGCAACTGGTGGCGCCTCTGCAAACTCAACGCTTGGAGCGCTAGTGAGTGACTTCAAATTTTCTCGAACTTGCTGTTTTACTCGAGACAAATACGCTTCACTATTGAGATTTTCAATCCACATGGGTGCATAAGCTGTTAGTTTATATCCTCCATCTGCATAATATTCGTAATAGTGTTCGTGAGGAGGAATATCTTCAGATAATTCCCTTCCTAGAAGTGTGGCGGTTTCATATGTCCAACAACGAGACACATTTGTCTTTGTGTATCCTCCACCACCTGTTATCAATATAGGCTTATTAAAACTTTTCATGAAAGAAACGCACTCTGCATGCCCCTTCAGAGACAGATTGAAACAGCCAATTCTATCTCCTGCTAGCGAGTCTGCACCACATTGAAGGACGATGGCACCTGGCTGAAAGACTTCCATGATTTCCCGCATCACAAATTTAAACAAGTCCACAAAGCTTTCATCGTTGATGCCATCGTTTAGGGGTACATTGACACTGTAATATTTTCCCGAGTTGACACCAATATCACTCAAACTTCCCGTGCCTGGAAAGAACATATCACCGTACTTGTGGAAACTAGCCGTCAGCACACGATCTGTCATGAAAAAAGCCTCTTCAACGCCATCGCCGTGATGAATATCAATATCTATGTATAAGACCCTTGCATGAGACTTAAGTAACTCAAGTATTGCTAGGACGAGATCGTTAATGTAGCAGAAACCCGAGGCTTCCGATTTCTTCGCATGATGCAAACCGCCCGACCAATTGATAGCAATATCTGATAGCCCTTGATTCAACCTAGTTGCCCCATCGAGTGAACCGCCGGTATAACGCTTACAAAAATCAAATAGATGATCAAAAATCGGACAATCCTCACCAAGATTGAACCTACGCATTTGTTCTGCGTATTGCTGTTGCTTATCAGGGGTAATTTTCGCAAGAAATGACACGTAGTCTTCACTGTGAAACTGTGTGAATTCTTCACTGGTACTAACGCGTGGTCTGTAAATTTGAAGGTGTTCATGGAGATCATAGGAGAGAATCAAATTGTGCGTCATACAGAGCCTGTGTGGCTTCATAGGATGATTGGGCCCGTAGTAGTTTCTACCAACAGCTTCGTCATAATAATAGCAAATACGTTCCTTGGCAACCATGCTTTATTTCCGAAGGCGACTAACCTAAGTTATCGACCGATGAAATTCGGCTGATCTATAGAGCGCCTGTTTTTGTTCTTCTCGTTATCGTTACTACGTTGCGCTAGCAACGATGATACTCTCGTTCTCACAGCGTGAAGCGACAGTCCCTTGTGAAGACGTCCCAACGCGTTTTCCAGTCTTTATTTGAAATCACGCACACTGCATTGCATATAGCTGTAGATGGCTATAATATATATTATTTTATACCAGTATATATAAATCACAAGATGCTTTTTGCTTTTTTGCGACCTCACCGACACTTCCATGCACTAACTTCACGCACTTTCTACTCATCTATTCAATTCTAGTTGTGTGGCTGCGTTTCATGACGCTATTTTTCAAATCTAGAGCTCTTGTGCTATCAAAATATGAATACAGTACATATACGAGTTAATGAACAAAATTGCTACTGACCAAGTAACTTGGAACGCTTGAATTTTTTCACAACGAGAGGGTGGTCACTCACGACGGACTTTTGGATAATTGATCCAATTACCCGATATAGTGGCTATGCATCCAAGTGGCTCTTCATACACTCTCTTGCAGGACTCTCTTGGAGAAATAGTTGATTCATATGCAGATCTCATTGGTAAATTGGTAAACTTACAAGGTTGTACATAAGGCGTACGCTACTCGTGCTGTTCATTTGAAGCCGCCGCCGACAGGAAGTGTGCGCTGCATGTTTTGTCTTGCTTATATTGCACGCGATGGCAAGTAAGCCATGATCGCATGTTGACTAAATTTTTTGAACTCAACGATACTAACCTTCACCTTGTTCAACAGTAGCTATGTATTCAACAAACGTAGTAGCTTTTGAAGCTGCATGACTACTAGTCAAACGGGAAATGTCCAGCTGCAAAATATCGTCAACTGCCTGTGGTAATTAGATAGTTGGAACTTTCACCTCGACATTCAGTGACTGTAATCCTGAGCTTGGGTCTGCAAGTTCACTGCGTGAAACAATAAGTTGTGTACACGCTAATCAAGACCTCAGTACAGCACGAACCAGTGTTGAGATCTGTCCAAATTCAGCCTCTGAGATTCAGCTTCACTTATCAGGGCCCTCTGCATGTCATTACTTTTCAAAGAGTGAACTCCATCCAAACTTTTCCACAGCTCAACCGTGCAGTTTGTTGGCACTTCACATCTATGCATGTGTTTATCCACGATTAGTTTGAATCCTGAGGCTCATAGTTGCGTCGTATAAAGGTAAAGAGCTGTATCAATCTTACCATCTCCATCTGTGCCTTCAATTTCTACGCTCAAAGCTCGCACGTTCTCTCGTATGCTGGACGCAATTTCTGAAGTCACCGACACAAGGTACGTGTCGTCCATCAATCTCTGCTCAGAGCGCGCAAATGGATAGCATATTAATGTGTAACTACTTACGGCGTATGTTGATGCACTTACCAAGTTCCGGCGGCGAACACAACTTGACTCGTCTCGTATGTCTAGGTATGAGAAAATTCGTCTTGTCTTTTTAGATATCTGCTCGCGGCCGGAAATATATAAACAACATCTCGTAATATCGTGTAATTACGTCTGATATGTGAAAATCCTTAGAAATATATTTCCGGCCGCGAGATGGCCTCCATAAAGAGTATTAGCGGCTGAAATTATAAGATCAACTAGTAAGGTGGATTTTGTATGCACTAAAATGCGATATAGTATAATAAGCCCTATAAAAAATATCTCATTCCATCTGCGTCGTTTGCTCGTGCGAGATTGGGGCCTCGCAGCTAAAAACTTGTTACACATGAATAGATATCAGCTGTAGTGCAAACGTAAGCCCTAACAAAAACAAACAAAATTACCGTTTTTTACTGGTTCAGTGTTGAGACTTACTTGGTGTCTGGGCCGAAAGCAAACCGACGTTCGTTCGGCGTTGCGTTGATACGGGGACGCGTGCAGAGAAAGAACATGTCACAGAGCAAAGATTCAGACGAGTAAGAACAAAGAATGTGTACTCGCTTCTATTTCAGCACTAACATATTTCATATAGCTACGACTATCTTTTCAAGATTGTTTTAATCGGCGATTCAGGCGTGGGGAAGTCCAATCTACTTTCACGTTTCACTCGAAATGAGTTCTGTTTGGAATCGAAGTCGACTATTGGCGTCGAATTTGCGACACGTAGTGTACAGGTGCGCTAGTTTTCAGAACAAGGGGAGTCATTGGCTAATGCTTTGAATAGATAGACGGGAAAACGGTAAAGGCACAAATTTGGGATACAGCTGGGCAGGAACGATATCGAGCAATCACTAGTGCTTACTATCGAGGAGCCGTGGGTGCTCTATTAGTATACGACATAACGAATTTGGGTAAGTATATGGCTTTTGTTGCAGATAACGCTGTTGATTATTCCTGACTAATATGTAGAATCGTTTACTGCGGCAAGTAAGTGGCTCCGTGAACTTAGAGACCACGCCGATTCCAACATCGTTGTTTTACTCGCTGGAAACAAGAGTGACTTAGAACATCTTCGAGCTGTTTCGATTGAGCAAGCCAAGCAACTAGCGAGTGCCGAAGGTTCGAATTTTAACTCTTTTCTGTGCCTTTCGACTCACCTAAACTCTTCAAACCAGCTTTGGCTGTCACTGAAACATCGGCTTTCGACGCATCAAATGTGGAAGAAGCCTTTACTAATTTGTTGACGTCTACTTACTCAGTTATGTGCAAGGTAATTTTCGCGTTTCTTTATGTCACTATCCTTTTTTCATGAAAACAAGCCACAGGAGAAGCCAGCTGTTGGAACCACTCAAGAGCCCCCCCGTGGTTTTATAGAACTCGCCAATCCACCGATTGAGAGCTCGAAGAAATGCTGTTGAAAAACTGTACGGCCACTTTGAGTAGCGCTCAAATAATTGATAGTTCGGAGTCTACCAGCAGATGTAAAAAATCAATATCAGTGATCGAGTTTTGAGTTTTCCTATTACACGTAGAATGTGTCTAGGGGACTATCTAAGTCTTCGAGCTTCGCGTTCCGATTCCATTAAGGTCAAAATGTCACCTATGATCCGTTGTAAAAACATATTACTCAACTACGGCAAAATCTCACCTTCGCGAACAGGGCCTTTGACGTTCCGCATGATCTGGCGGTTTTGGTCATCAAGAAACTTGACCCTAACTTGAGTTACCTGTGCAAGACGGCGTCAGTAAATGATAAGCGATCGGGATCAGAGTAGATATCATGTGGCATTTAAAGCACATCGATCAAATCAGGAACGTGTCGTTTTCGTCGTCGTTAAAGTCTTCATACCTGGCCCCGCGAACCCGTGCGGCCGATAACCTTCATTACGATTGCCCTGTGTAGGCGCGTCAGTTTCGTAGAATCAAACAATGGGTAGTACTCGCAGGGGTGAAACGCAAAATCCTTTCGACATTTCGCAACTTGGATCTGCATTTCTCAGACCGACGCGCGAACCATAACTTACAGTTTAATTTCATCCTGCGTTGGAGGAAAACACAAAAACGTTAATACATCCAGTGCTCGCACAGCACGTCAGAAGCACACCGCGAGACAAATGTGCGAGCTCTTCGAGTAAAGTGTCGTACCATTGGGATTTCCTGATAACTTTTTCACGTTCAACAGTTCGTTCAACGTCGCTGTGATCTATGACGGCGCGACGGCGGGACGGCGGGACGGCGCGAGGGCTTGTGTTTTACTTCGCCATTTCACGCTTCGTAAACAACGCTCGTTTATATTATTAATTATTTTTCAAAACACACCTAAGATATAACATACTTAGAGAACATCTTGCATCGATTAAAAACAAGGGGTACCGAATCGTTCATGCAAAATTAAAAGCGTAAGTTTTCATATTATATAGAGATATGTGTCAATTTGTATTTAATACGTATTCGTGATTTTCTATTGAAAGAGGATAGAAGTTGAAAACGCGGTGAATGGATAGCGCGGTTTATCGCAAGGTGTCGAGTACCGTGCTTCGCAATCGTGCGTTACATCTGCGCGCTTCATAGGATTTTTTTTGTGCTTTCCACTCAACATGGTCGCGAACGCCGTTAACATCAACGCCAGGCCCGCGTTAAAGATCAAAGCAACGCGTGCGTCTGGAGCGAAACCTACTTCTGTGCACGCTCAACGTAGCAAAAAGGTCGCGCTCCCAACGACAATCGCGATTGGTAAGTCCGTATGAGCAATAAAAATTTACAAGCTGCATTCCATCTTCACGTCTGAGATGGAACTTGCAAAGCGCTTTCCGCCTCACGAGATAACTTCTGTACGGATCATCGAGAAGCCAAACTGATCTGTATTTTATAGGCTGCGCGACCATCGCTACCGAAGCTCACGCACAAGAGGCAATCCGTTCTATGGAAGTGCAGGTATCTCTTTCGAATCCATCTCATTTGTACGATTTCATTTTCATTTTCTTCCAAGGTTGTTCAACTTGCTGACGTTCCTACTCCGCTTCTTTATTTTGGCTTCTTGACCACTTCCCTCACCTTCGCGGTTGGAACGGTACGATTTATATCATTTTTGTTGATCGAGTGCGCCTAACTTTGAATGTCTCCTCAGTATCTGGCGTTGACGAAAATTAAGTTGATTTAAAGTCAAGTCAAAGCGCAGGATCTCTGATAGAAAACTGTTTACTTACTCAGTTGTAATACTAAGTAACGTTTGTTTTCCCTCGCAACACTAATTTCAAGTTTAAGCTTAAATGCATGCTCTTCACTCACTCTTTAAGCTGCATTTCGTTTATTTGTATCTCAAGATGTGATCGGAAAGTGAAGAAAGCGTCTGAATTCGTGTTAATACAACGACTGCGCTATCGTAGGCTGCGCATGATAGATGCGCATAGATGCGCACGTTTGTCGCTCATGCTTGACCAATGCATGTTATCTGCATGGTGCATTAAAATTCGCTTGCAAACATGGGAATCCCTGAGCTATTGACCGCCAAATGTGTCGGGTGTTCGATAACTGCATCAATAAGACCATACTCAACGGCCTCTTGCGCTGACATGAAAAAATCTCGATCTGTATCTTCCATGACCTGCGACTTTCGATGAACTCGTACTTGGTAATTTGCTCGAAATTTGACGAACCTGCTGTAACGGTTTCTTGGTAAATTCTGCAAGATAGCCATTCAACGTAGACTTGTGGTGCTGTGCGATATTCTTTATCGATTCTTTCATGAGTGAATCACATGCACAGACTTACCATGATTTCATTGGCTTGAATTTCGATATCAGCAGCTTGCCCTTGCGCGCCGCCAAGTGGCTGGTGAATCATTATTCGACTATTTGGCAAGCTATAGCGTTTCCCCTAGAAAGAAAAAACAATGGGTGAGTTCTGCGCAAAAGTTCTTTTTTATGATGATCACACCTGTTCTCCAGAAGCCAGAAGAAACGCCCCTGTATTCAACATTGAGTTTGGAATGTCTAATTGTTTTCAAGACAATTACCCATTGAAGCAGCTAAGCCGACGCACACAGTCGATACAGATGGCCGAATGTGACGCATGGTATCAAAGACCGCCATACCGGCCGTTACCGAACCGCCGGGCGAGTTAACGTAGAGAGTGATATCCTTGATGGAATGAGACTCACAGTAGAATGAACTTTTGTTGAGGAGTTTTACCTGTTCTGGGTCATTAGCGTCTAACCACAAGAGCTGTGCCACTATCAAGTTGCAACTATCATCGTCAACAGCGCCACCGAGACGAATGATGCGCTAGGAGAGATCATTCTCATTGTTTAAAGTTTTTTGTCATGGCATAGCGACGTACCTGACTCATGAGTTGGCTCGCAACGCTTTGAAAGCGTTCAACAACTATTGGCGAGGGGCCTTTACCTTGTTGGGCAACTGGGGAGGTACTGTAGCAGATCTTCAGTGGGATTGAGAAATTCAGCAGCAGACAAGCACTTACAATGAATGATTCAGCGTCGTAGCAATGTCTCGTTTGACAGCGCTTGACATAACTTTTCTCATACCAAATCTGCGAAAGGAACAGGGTTTCAGTATCGGCGACTGTTGGGGTTTAAACAGCGGATGCGGAGTAGCGGGTCGTGCGCGAGATAAGCAACAAAATAAATGAATCCCAATCTGTAACCGCGAACTACTTACCGGGGATGGCATCTCACGTGTCGCGCAGTAGGTCTTTGAATACAGCAAAAGTCTTGTGCACGCCCACACATCTGAATGAGGCTCATCGTGACTGAGAGCACGCGAGTGTACGTCAGGAGATAAAGCGGACTTTTATGATGAAGGAATTATTCCGCGCACGAACTCTCGAAGAGCGTACGCGCTTCGAGGCCGGGTCAGACGTGATGCGCCCTACACGCCCGCAGACTCTACTCTTGACACCAGAAGGGCGTATTTTTGTCAACTGATGCGATTCTAATGTTGTTATGGTATTCAATTCACACTAAGTACAACACTATTTATAAATGAAGATAATTTCTAGAAACAATGCACGTATCGGCCCTTTGGTATTGGTATCTCGACTATATCATATTGTAATGTTCTGGTATTTTCACTCGGGGATAAAATCGAAATTAGGGTAAAAAAGAAAATTGCGGCGGAGCGTGATCGCAAAGACAGCTCGGGTAGCGTGGTCGCGCTACGCAGTTCACGACGCGTGTTATACGCAACCTTCGCACCTGATAAAAGCTCCTCACGCCATGGTTTCTCTCAAGTTACAAAAGAGGCTCGCGGCCTCAGTATTGAACTGCGGTGCGCGCAAGATTTGGATGGACCCTAACGAGGTACGTGGTTTTGCACGCACGCGCCAAGGCTTCCGTTGAAGCTGCCAGCACGCAACGTTTCCTCGAATTTGAAGAAAATAATATTCTCCTCGTTTCTGACATTTTCCATACAGATAAGCGAAATTTCTTCCGCCAACTCGCGTCAAAACATCCGTAAGTTGATAAAAGATGGGTTCGTGATCCGAAAACCCACGAAGGTGAGATCAAATGCAGTCTCCGCTTTTTTTTCTGACTTCTTGCGTAACTAGATCCATTCCCGCGCAAGAACTTGCCGAGAACAAGCTGCTAAACGTCTCGGTCGACACACCGGTTACGGTAAACGGCGCGGTACCAGGGAGGCCAGACTGCCAACAAAAATCCTTTGGTTGAGAAGGCACCGAGTTCTTCGACGATTACTGAAGAAGTATAGAGAAGCAAAGAAGATCGACAAGCACATGTATCATTCTATGTACCTCAAGTGCAAGGGTAACGTGTTCAAGAACAAACGAGTTCTGATGGAGGCCATCCACAAGGCGAAGGCCGAGAAGGCACGCGAAAAGTCGCTGGCTGATCAATTTGAAGCCCGAAGATCAAAGAATAAGTCGACTAGATTACGTAAAATCTCACGTAGAGAAGAGCGCATAGCGGCGGGCATATCAGGGCTTGCAGCAAAGTAGGACTTAACACGAGAACTTTTGGTGATTTTTAATGAAAAGCCTGTTCAACTTTTTTATGTTCTCGGAGTCGTGAGCTCGTCGTTTACACTTAGACGAATATATCGATTCAAATTACAACTTTTCCTTTTTAACCGATCCTTTCTTCGACAAACAATGTAATCCTTGATCCCCATGCGGAAAATATCCACGGCTGCGTTTCATGAAATACACAGTCCGACGCACTGACAGTTCCCCCCACTGATTTCTCAGTGAGAACTTTCAGAGGCACTATAGTAGGTGTTCGCAATGTATCATTTGCCAATCGCCAGTGAAATATATGTGTTGATCCGGTGGACAAAGTGGCATGAAAGAGCGGCAGTCTTTTATGAAAACTTGAGGCTACAACGGTTCCACTTGGCAACTGGATAACTTTGCTTGGAATTGATGATACTTCCACATCGAACATGAAAAGTTTTGAGTCGTTTGTACCAACCATGATAGACCCATCGTACTCATTCACTGACAAACATGATATTGAACTATTCCCAGGTTTGATTTTGTGTAATAAGTGCTGTTGACGAATATCGAAAATCCGTATGTGATATTGAGTAATAGTGATTAGCTTTGTTTCAAAAGGATGAAATAAAGCGTTGGATACTACATTCTTGTCACCACCGAATAAGACCTGCGTTGTGCGCGTGGCTAGTCTATGAACAAATAGCTTTCCCGTGTGTTTTGCTACAGTCAGAAAGTAGTCCCCTTTGGAGTGCCAACTGAGTTTGCTCACGTGACAAGTGTGTCGGATGACAAGGGATCCAAAGTCACCCTCACTCCATGCTTCGTCATGTGTTTCGCGATTCTGATAATGGTGTAATACTGGTTTTAATGTGATTATGTGTACATTTTCTCCACTGCTCACTGCAACTTGTTGTAACGGACCTGGGCGCCAGGCTACACATGCAATAGGTTCTGTGAAACTTAGTGTACGTAAACAACGACTGGATAAAATGTCCCATACTTTTAGACGACCGCCGCTACTTCCGGATGCGAGTAGCGTGCCCGTAGTATCTACTGATATGGAGCAAATTTCATCTTTAGAGTCAATATATCTTGTAGACGACAGTGTCGGGAACGGTTTTAAGTCCGCAGGGTTAGGAATACGTGGTAGAAGGGAATCAGGTTCCATTTGTAGGGTTTGTTTTTCTACTCTTGGACAGAGATAGAGATCTAAACACCGATTGAAACATTCCTTTATGAAGTTCGGATTTGCAGCAAGAGTGCGTAAAGATTTACGGCCATTTGAAACTAAATTTGAGCCGTCGAGGACATACTCGCTTGGTGCATTGTACGACTCGGCGTTCCCAGCCAATGCAGAGCGTGGTGCCCGACCAAAAGTCCTTCGGCACTTAAGACTCTCATTACTTTCGGGCGTCCCCCATATATCCAAGGTCAGTTCATTCGTATGAGGACTTGATACTGATTGTTTGGGACTAGAAAACGACTTCCGCAGTCTGCGAACAAGCGCCAACACTTTTCGTGCCTCAAATCTTGAAGGGAGAAATCTTCTTTTGGGTTCCGCCGCTTGATTTTGATTCTGTGAGAAGCTCGATCTCTGTGTCGAAAACTCCACATAACCAGAACTTGGTAAAACGCCACTTTCTAACTTCTGTAATAGTGCAATCTGAGAAGATGACAAACGCAGTTGTTGCCCACTAGTATCATAGAATAGTTGGCGCCAAGAGCTTCTATCATCTATATTGCGTAAGAGAGAATCTAGGCCATCTATTGCATCACTCCCACGTAGTTTTACCCCAGAACGCCCATAGCCTATGTGCTGTTCGTTGCGATACCACGCTCGAGGTACGTCTCCTATCGTATTTAGTAGCTCGTCACCGTCCGCTTGGTTATCAGACCCATTCGTAGTATGCGAACTGTAATCGTAAACGTGCCGCATATGAACTTGGATGGTCCTATGTGGAAGCAGCACGGTGATGTGTTGGCTTTGCCGCGCTTCTTAGGTTTTCAAGTTTTGGAAGACAAACTGGTGGGTCGCGCCGCCGCGAAACAGTTGCAACGCCCGAGTGCGAATTTTGCTCCAGAAACTACCATAATATATTGATTAAAATATTGATTAACACTGGTCCTGGGGGCCAGGATGTGAATAAACGAATTTGTTTATTTTCGACCTGTTGTATAGGTTAAAATTACTAAAACAGTTCTTGCAGTTCTTAACATTACTTAATATGGCGTTTTCATTTTTGCGTATTTTTTATTGCAATTTTCTTCATGAGATGCGTCTCGTCGAGAGCGTTCGATTGCCGTCTTTTTCGTCGAAAACGGACCCCGATTTTGCGAGTTATGCCCGAAAATGTCACGACGGTTGGTTGAAATGAAATGCATCGATTAAGGTTAAGCGCCTTTGACGCCAGTCGACAGCGCGCACACGGCTCGGTCATGGTTTAGGATTGCATGGATCGATGAAGAGTTTTGTTAGGTCG